>JANEHU010005184.1:612500-735964 GCA_027563435.1 Nasonovia ribisnigri | reverse complement strand
TATCTGAATTAGGTATCGATGTGCGCATGCGCGATGCAACTCATCGCATAATTTTATTGTTCATTGGTTACTATCACAGAATTATTCTAAATCTTAGTTGGTGGCATTCATACGATAACTGACAAGATAACTAAGATACTAAGATAGCCTTAGCTATTATTTTGTACAAGACGTACATCGTACTTGTACGGTATAATTTAGGTGTATACCGTATACGATATAAATTCTCAATCTATGTTACACTGTTTATCAAACCGTAACCTAGTTATGCAGGGTTGCATAGGCAATAACTTAACATTTAAAATGAATAAATAGTGAACTAAATTCAAGTATTCAACTAATGGTTCCTTGAACTTAATTTAGTGGTCCATGATTCAATGATTGGTTCATTACAATTTAGCGAACCATTAAATCATTCAAATCTTTATATCTAACATCATGAAATTTTATATTAGTATAGTAACACTAGTAATTAGTGTTAACTATTAAATAGTTAATTCTAATGTAATAATTTACTAATTAATATAAATATATAACATTAAAATGTAAAATAATCAGAATCCAAATATCTATTTTCCCCTAAACTATACATAACAAAATTATTTACTAATAATGATACATTAGTCTATTCAAAATAATTATTTCGTTGAAAAACAAAATTAGAAACGATAGGTACTTATTTACATAGTAATCAAACTTTTCACATTTTAATATATTATTTTATAGCAAATCTATATTATTTAGTATTTACCCTTAAGAGGACGTCGCACCCGCATGTGTTGTTTCTGTCTTACACACGTACGACATAGCAAATTTTCGTTCACTAGTTTCAATAGGGTATTGTCAGTTTTTATATTAGAGTAAATTGACCTATCATCAAACTTTTTGGTAACAACAATTATGTGTTCTCTCGTTGGTTTTTTACGATATTTTAATTTTTATGTGAATTATGAGCATTTTAAAATATTAATACTTTACATACCCATATCCCACTTAAAAATTGAAATATCGTAAAAGACCAACAAGAGAACATAGATAATGTTATTACTTCAAAGTTTGATAATAGGTCAATTCACTCTAATATCAAAACTGACAGCACCCTATTGAAACTAGCGAACGGAAATTTGGTATGTTGTACGTGTGTAAGATGGAGACAACACATGCGGGTGTGACGTCCTCTTAATAATAGTATTAAAATCATAGAAATCATTAAAAACAAAAAACTGATAGTATAATAAGTATACAGTATACATCCAGTGATTCAACAGTTTTTTTCAAAAAAAAAAAACAGGTATTTATGTACAGAAAACAATATTGTTATCATATATATAGGGCAACTGTGATTGACACAGGCATGAACTATTGAATAAAAAAAAATATTTTCTGATTATAGATACAGAATAATACATTATTTTATTAATTCAAAACATTTTTTTATAAAGTACATACCAAATGTTTAAAAATAAGACAACCAACAATGTTACATACATTAACTAAGTTCAAATCCTGCACCAGATTGTATTGCATATAATAACTTTGTTTTTAATGTTTCATAGTCTTTGAACACTGGCATTTTTAGAAGGTTCATACAAGTACTAGCGGTTGGCAAACGATCAGAAGAACTTACTTTTTGAATACAAAATGGAGGATATAATTCCTGTAAATATTATAATTTTTACAAAATGAATAAATAAATAATTTTCCAATATATTTTATTTACCTTGAAACCAAGTAGAGGTGGACGTGAACAACTAGTCACAAATTTTAAAAGTTTTGTCTTCTGTTCATCAGTAAAATCTTTAACAACTGTCCAGAATAGATCTATGGCTGGGTCCTCTTGTGTATATCCCCCAACATAATTTGTGTGTTTTTTCAAATCTTCTATATCAACTGGAACTTCAGCACCAGAAATTAACACTTGTACTTCATGATTACTGAACATACGCAACCAATCTAGGGAAATTACATTTGCCAAACCCTAGCAAAATATTAAAACAAATCAATTAAAATAATATAATATATTTACTCATACAGATCTAAAAAGTGTTGACTAATTGTTATAGCATTTTTTTGGCCAAGGGATACAATATTAAACAGCAGGTATTAGATAAATATAAAAAAAATTGCTGAAAATAATGTTTCTCTAAAAGGTATTCTAATAATAATCAATTTTTAAATTGATTAGAATAATTATTTTTTTAAAAAACATAGTTATTTAATAATTTAAAATTCAACAAATGTCTAAAACAAAGAGCTGAAGAGGACCTTATCTAGATTATAGCGGAAAAGTGGCTGCAATTTGTAAAAGATATTTGTATCAAATCGTTAACTAGTTTTAAGATGTATAGTAAGTCTTTGTTTATCCAGGTTATGTTTCTAGAAAACATCATTAAATATGACACTTTTTACACTCACTTGATTGGAATGTCTCCCTATCAATAAATAACACAGTATAATATAATAATAAGTAATACTTGACAACAGTATAGTGCAGGACAGGAAAAGGATCAATAAACCTATTATCGACCAAATGAAGAACTAATACGAAACATTACATATAATATTATGATCGCAACCCCCCAGAAACACATTGCCTGACTGAAGTGATGAATATGCCGAGTGATAGTCTTGAAAGAACTAAAACACATGGGTGGTACACTGGTACATAGCACACTGCACAAACCTATTTAATAAGGATAGGCACAGCTATACAGCATATTAAATATAGGCACAGTGTACGACAACCGGAGAATATAGATCAAACAGAGACACTAGGTCTTATCATGTCCAGGAGGCATACCTTTGGCTATGATCCAAAAAAGGTATGTACCTATGATAAAATATGTCAATAAAATCAATGATATCATTGTTTAAAAAAAAACTTGGGATTTTTAAGTACGTATACACTACATGTAAGGTCGACTAAAATTGAATTACATACCATCTAAAATTATAACTGACGTTATACTGAAACTGTATCATTGTTAAATGAAAAAAAAGGATTTAAAATATATGACATAATAACGAAACAACATTAAACAAGGACTTACTGTACTACTTATAATCTATACATTTGTAATTTTGAATCAACTTTTTATACCTGTAATAGTGTAATATTATTTTAAGTGAATATTTTTAATGAATTATATATAACATATTCATAATAAATATAGTATTATATTAATGTAAATTTGTAGTTACTTGTTTAAAAAAATAACACTGTTTTCTAATTTGTGTGTTAAGCTTGTAGTCAGCCATCAAATGTATATATTCAATTCGATTTTGGTTAGTTACAGTAATATTGGCACCATCAGGTTTCAATTCTTCTACACGTGTTTGACCAAATTCATCAATAACTATAGTGAAATCTAAACCAAGATCTACAACATCTCCATCATAATTTTTCAATGACAATAAATTCCTGTACATAAGAGGGTCTAAGGATGCTAAGTGATGAACATCCACTTCGGTTTGGCGACCAATAATTTTTGATAGAAAGAATTCTGCTAAAGGAAGCTCAACCAATAAATTTTCGTAAAGAGCCTAAAAAGTGTTATTAATTAAATACAAAAAAAAAATTTAGGTATTGATTAATTAGAAATGTAATTATACTGACTTTTCCAAGCATTCTTCCAATGAAAAAATAATGCGCAGAAAAATTTTGTTGGATTAAATGAGCATATGGATTTGGATATAACAAATTGTCATTAGTCATTCTAAAAAATCCACGATTTGGATCAAATGCTGTTTTAAGAAGTTCAGATAAAAATTCTCTTAACAAGCCTCCCCCATCTACTCCGGCTTCATCTAATCCAGCTGCACTTTTCATATGTACTCTTAATGTTTGGCGAATTTCTGGTTCTATAAATTATAAAATAAAAATGTATCAACTATGAAACATAAACAAATAATTATATATTCACCATTTTCAACAGATAATTTTTCAAAAGCATCTTCATATAAATAATTGCGTCGTATTGTAATATGGATATTTGATCCAACCATAAAATGAGAATCAGCATTTTGATATTCTACTTTGTTGTTCAATAATAGACCTTGAAAGACAACAACTCGTTCTTCAAATGGCAAAACAAATGGTATTTCTTTTAAAACAGTTAAAATACGGACTTGACGAGTGGTTAAAGGAGGTCCTTCATCTAAAATAAAATAAAATTGTTAGTACTAGGAGTTGATTTGTACTTAATTACCAAAGTTTAGAGGAATCAATTATTCAATAAAATGTTATACATTTGATTAACATGGTTGTACCTATATTATCCATTGATATTACAGGAACACCTCTAAAAGGTCTATAATTTAATCTAGAACGTCGAGTATATTGCATAAAATGCATATTTGATGGTTTGTCATACGCAGAATTCATAGTGAAACGACTTGATACCCAGTGTCCTTCTGGACAAAATCTACAACGTAGATCTCTAGAGTGAAGTTGCCGAAGCAAACTAACAGTCACCTAATATTTAAAATATGTATTATTATTATTATGTCTATAAATTATATTATACTAGACAGCTATATTATTATAGTATATTTACTCGTAATAAATGAGACCAAATTGAAGTTTGAGCATTTTGATTTAAGTAATTGTTATACATCATTACGGTAGGTCTTGAATCTGGATAAGCTAACTCTATTAAACCTAAAGCCACATCTTTAAGAATTGATGTAATTGATACAAGATCTGCTGCTGTGAATTTTAATGGATTGTTTGCACTTTGCTCTAAAAATAAAGACAATTATACTATAATATACATGTAAACAAAAATATTTTATTTAAAATTAATAAAAATATTATAAACACTTTAATAATTCTATTTTTTATTTACCAGAATTATTTTTAACAGCCTTATTAAATTCTGCATCATGTAACGTTGATATTAATAAACTGAACAAAGAACAAAATGTTGCTAATAATGGCACAATTCTGTCAAAATCACCAGGAGCTAAGTTTGTCCCTCTTGATAACACTGTAACTAAACTGGTAGTAACTAGACTAGGACCAAACAGTGATTGTTGTTCTGTTCTTAAAATAGTTGTCCATAAGTGTTGTAAGAATTCAGCCTTCAATGCTAATGTGTATAATAGTCTAAAAAATAAAATATAATTATAATACATTATACACTGAAAAAGCAACAAATATGTACTTAAAATAATCTATAAAAAAAATTAATGAATAATATGACTGGGTACTTAAATTATACAATTAATATGAAAACAAATAAATAAAAAGATAATTTGATTATTTGCTTTATAAAACTTGAATAATTAGCAATTAACACAACCTGCTACACATGTTGCAGTGTTATAAGCTAAATAATTTACCAATATGCTGCGATTAGTGTAATGTAAAATGTTATTATATTTTTAAATAATATACTCTTAATTTGTCAAAGACCAACATTATACCCTAAAATTTGTTCGAAATATGTACTTATTTGTCCAAACTGACTTTATTAAATAGAAAATGGCAAAATATCTTCTTATTTTTTCTAACAATATGCTCTCAAATATGCATTTATATGTAATAAAGAAAAAATATGCAAAATAAAATGTTCAGAGTAACTTACTAGGGTCAGACATGAAACATGTATACAGTGTGATCACGATTTATGGTAACACTAAATATCTCAGGTGCATGACCTTGTATTGAACTGGGGTTTTCGGGAAGTGATAGGGAGCACTTAAATACATATTTTCAGACCAGTTTCAAATTTTTAGCTCACTCGGTACGCGCATGCGCAATACAACTTACTTTTTTTTAAATGGCAACCCCAGTTTTTTCTGCAGATTCAGGTAGAGTATTTTTTTTTAAGCATTTTTTGTATCAACAGTTTTTTTCTATTTTCAAAACTGACCAAGTTAGAGTAAGTCAAAATTTAGATTTATGCATAATTCGTATTTAATGAAATTTTTATTTATAACCACTGGAAATAATAAAATAAGTGCCAAATAAATGTTTAATTTACTTTATCTGTTTACAAACAATAATTTAATAATACTGTTGGTCAATATGTAGAGTATGTGATAATATTTGTTTAGTAAACTCCTATAATACGATTACAATTTTAACTATTTTAACTGTATTAACAAAATACAAGCAGCATGTGATATTTTAAGTGAAGAACAAATCAAGGCGGCAACTTCGACTGAATTTTTGAAGCGACTTCATGTTTAGAACATAATGGCGAAAATTTTGAACAATTCATAAGATAAATGTATTTAATACATTTTATTTTTTATTTAATATTAATATTAGGTACTATTAAATTGTAATCGTATTATAAGAGTTTACTAAACATATTGTAAAAATAAATTATTATTTGTAAACAGATAAAGTAAATTAAACATTTATTTGGCACTTATTTTATTATTTCCAGTGGTTATAAATAAAAATTTCATTAAATACGAATTATGCATAAATCTAAATTTTGACTTACTCTAACTTGGTCAGTTTTGAAAATAGAAAAAAACTGTTGATACAAAAAATGCTTAAAAAAAAATACTCTACCTGAATCTGCAGAAAAAAACTGGGGTTGCCATTTAAAAAAAAGTAAGTTGTATTGCGCATGCGCGTACCGAGTGAGCTAAAAATTTGAAACTGGTCTGAAAATATGTATTTAAGTGCTCCCTATCACTTCCCGAAAACCCCAGTTCAATACAAGGTCATGCACCTGAGATATTTAGTGTTACCATAAATCGTGATCACACTGTATACATCGCTCACATTGTTCTGTAACCTTTCTAGACAAATACGAAAAAACTAGAAGTTCTCGGCCCTAATTATTAGTATTATACTATTATGTATTACAAGTTTGAAATATCAAATGGGAAAAAAAGATGGGTAGTTGGTAGATGTAATAATAATTTTTTCATAAGTTACTAATAATTTAAAACTAAAGAGATATGGAGGAAGTAACTGTTTGGAGGGGAAATCAGCAGCAGCAACCGGTTGATCCCTCTTATTCTGAATAAGTGTATTAGTTCTATTCAGAATGGTAAACATTATACTCTGGTCCAAGAGAAAAGTAAACTAGAACGTGTTTGAGTTGATGTAACCCCACTTATTTGACATACCAACAATACAAGTTGGTCACTGCTGTCAGACTGTGTCCATAAAATAGATTACTTCTCTACTGGGCCAGAGTACAATAATATAACTTCATTGATAACTTGTAAATAAAATATTTTTTTACCTGTATTTATGTACAGCTAGTTTGTGAGACATAAGCAAATAATGACATAATTTGCAGACAGGTACAAGCAAAAAATTTATAGAATCTGAAGAACAAGAGTTTTCAATAGATAGTATTATTCTGTTTACTCTGAATGATTCATTTAAACGTTCTGAACATAATTTCAAAATCTAATCAAAATATATTTTAATATTAGAATTATTTAAATATTTATATATATATATTATAACTATATAACAAATAGTATTATTGCCTCAAGTTCGTCTTCTGAATAACCACAAAATAATTTTTCATTTTCATCTTCATCATCATCATCATCCGATTCATTGTCAGAACCATCCTGATTCACATTTCTATACTTCCATGTTTTATTTAGATAGTCAATAACTGGTGGTTCTGCTAAATGACTGGCTAAAGTTGAAATAATATCCATATAGTCATTAATTGAATTTACTTCATGTCCAGTTTGATGGCATTTAATCACTATAATAGCATAATAGTAATAGAATAATAAAACATAGATTGATTATTGAATATATTATTTTCATTTACCAAATGAATATTTCTCAAAAGATGGCTCAATAATTAGCAAAGAATAGAATAAGTTTGTATTCATCTGTTTAAATTGAGTTGAAGAACGAGTTAATGATAGTATTAATTGTCTAAAATCAGGTCCGATATAATCAGCTTTATTTTGATCCAATGATAAACTTGGTAGAATAAATTTTTGATTGATATCAGATATAGGACCTTTTAAAAAAGTTCTTATAAAATGATTCATAACCGTACAGCTGTAAAATAAGTGTTGAGATTTGTAAATATTAAGAACATTAATTTTAATGTTTAAAATATAAATTAATGGTTAGCACATATTGTGGATTGGTGGATTGATACTTGGTAGTGTAGTGTATGGAACACCACTGCCAAGATACTTCAGTAAACAGTTTTTTGTTTCTTTAAATGGGTGGCATTGATGTCTAGGGCTGATTTCCCCCCTAATAATATTTTGATATTATAACAAACATGATTATAATTTATAGTATATTATTTTGTCACAAATACATTACAATGATGGTAATTTTTTTCTTTGAATTTGATTATTATATTAGATGCAGATTAATAGTTGTACAATTTACATGATACGGATTGTGGCAATTTCCAATTGATCTTTATATATAGGAGTTTAGGTTGGACTATCTTAAGCCATCACCTTTGATTGATAATGACGATAAAAATAATTATTATTACTACTGACTGTATATGTTATGGAAGTTGAATTAGTGGTAATTATGTATTTGTATGTAAAGGAAAGTAGGAAAATTTGAAAGACCAAAAAAAAACCTGAGTCCAAAATAGGTACCAGAGTAGACTCTTAATTAGCGTTTTCAGTGTAAAAGGAAATGTAATCATGGTATATTATTTTTATGGGGGGGGGGGAGGGGCTATCAACTATCAACACTAAAAATATCAATACTGTAGAATCGAAGAAAACTATAATGATATGTTGATATGTATGATAGTGAATAGTATTTAAAAAATTGGAGTGTCTTCCGTAATAGATCAAAAATTGAAAGAAGAGTAGTGATACAAAGGAGAAATATTGTAGTTAATGATTCATTTTTTTTTTTATAGTAAAATAAAGAACATATTATCTTTGCGTATTCATCTAATAATGTTGGTGATTGAACTGAAAATGGCCTTTTCACAAATTCTAGTATACTTTTAGCTAAGGGTGGAGCTGGTGTGTCCTCAACATCAAACATTGCTGGAATTTTAGTATCGAGAATTTTACGTAAACTATCAAAATAACAGTTTTGACTAAGTATTGAATAACTATAAAAGTACATAAATATTTGTAATTAATAAACACTATATAACACATTATACTTATATGTATATACATACATCTCGCAATGCAAGTATTGCATTATCTGAACCAAGAATCTTTTATAGGATTCTACTGAAGTTAACTCCTCTATGATTCTTAAAGGTGTTGCAAATGATTCCAAATTTGATGCATTTAATAAATCAATATTGAAGGAAAGAATCCACTTCATATGCCAATACCAAGAGGCATTTCTGTCCAAACTTGATTTTAATAGTTTTGAACTATTTCTTAAAATATGTTGAGATAACTAAATCTGTAATTATATAATTATATAATAACTTTAATAGAATAAAATAAAATGGAATTAACAACAGGATTTAAGTAACATTTAACATGTTTTATTAAACATTATTATTATGTTAAACACAAGTTTAAAAATAAAATATAATTGTAAAATTCTATGTTATATTTATGAATTTATGATTAATAATATTTTATTGATATTACACAGTGGAAAATTCATCAACAGAAATAATTACATGGTATATAAATATCCTCAACTTATGTAGGTGATGCATAAAAAATTAAAACTAATTAAATAATATTATATATTATGAAACAATTGGAGAAAAAATTATAATTTAACTTTCATAACAAAATAGAAAGTTCAACATCAATCACATACTGAGTTATCTCTCTCAAGGTTAGGTTGAAAAAATTAAACAGTGATTTTCAACATAAAGTTAAAGTGCTTTTAGATGAGAATTGATTAAGTATCATTTTAATAGATATTTTAGGTATACCTAATATAAATGTTGGAAATTTTAATTATTGGATTAGTTATCCATTGTATTAAAAAAGGAGATAATTTTCTGCATATTATTATCAATCTTAAAATTAAAAAATGAATTATAAAATAAATTGTTGATGTTTAGATTTGTAAACTTTAATCAAATAAATACTTAGGTACCTGTGTGTATTTAAAACAAAATGTGAAATAACTTACAAGTCGCTGAGAATCGACTTCTCTATCATGAAAGAACACCAAATTTTTTACAAGATCTGATAATATTTCATCAGATAGTTGTTTGTTCTTCAGATTTGATACAGTATTATCAAACAAAGTGCGATAATGACGTTTAATTTTCTTTCTTGTTAGAAAGCTTCTAACACAGGACTGCACTCTTATAACGCGTCGTTGTTCACGTCTTGCTTCCTTTAAATAAAATATAACAATATTCTATTATAACAGTTCATTTGAATATACTATTTTATAAAAATAGAGTTTGAACACATACTTCTCTCTGTTCTCGGTCATGCCGAGCTCTCTGTATAAGATTACTAACAGGTTCGTGCACACTAGCTCCTGCATAATTTTGCTCGGGTTTCCTGCGAAATTCTCCTTCAAAACTGTACATTATGGAATTATAGTTAAAAAAAAATTACTGCCGATCATTATTAACTAAAAAACAAGTACTCGAACACTGATAAAGTGACAAGGTTTCAAAAACGATAAAAATCCAGTAACAAGAAGTCTCAACTCCAAAGTTGTATGCCTAATAATATTTTGTTGTTATGATGCTATTATCAGCAAGTATGACTTTTATATATTTTAATTTTTTATTTTTATCATCACTATATTTTGCAACGTAAAATTGATTTACGAATAACTAGGTATATTAATATACTATTGCGCAGCATCTCAAAGCTGACGTCATGCTCAAAGTTTCGTTGGACATATAGTATTATAGTGATGTATGAATTTTTTTATCAGATGCGCAGAAATCGTAATAATGCTTATTTGAGAGTAATTTTACGATCAATGACGACACCCCTCGATTAACCATAATCAAATTTATGATAAAAAAAACATGGTACGATGGCAACTTTACGATACGCATAACCCTTACCCCGCGTACCATCATACCGTAGAACAATAACTACTGTATCCAGTTCATCGCTTTTAATTGGTTGTCATGAATCATGATTAATATAAATACATAGGGCACAGAATAGATACAATAGGGCATAGGGCATTAAGAGGTGAACTGCGCAAACAGTGAATTAGTTCTTTGTAGCTGCCACTCATATTGATTAAGTATCATTTTAATAGATATTTTAGGTATACCTAATATAAATGTTGGAAATTTTAATTATTGGATTAGTTATCCATTGTATTAAAAAAGGAGATAATTTTCTTTTATTATCCTTAAAATTAAAAAATGAATTATAAAATAAATTGTTGATGTTTAGATTTGTAAACTTTAATCAAATAAATACTTAGGTACCTGTGTGTATTTAAAACAAAATGTGAAATAACTTACAAGTCGCTGAGAATCGACTTCTCTATCATGAAAGAACACCAAATTTTTTACAAGATCTGATAATATTTCATCAGATAGTTGTTTGTTCTTCAGATTTGATACAGTATTATCAAACAAAGTGCGATAATGACGTTTAATTTTCTTTCTTGTTAGAAAGCTTCTAACACAGGACTGCACTCTTATAACGCGTCGTTGTTCACGTCTTGCTTCCTTTAAATAAAATATAACAATATTCTATTATAACAGTTCATTTGAATATACTATTTTATAAAAATAGAGTTTGAACACATACTTCTCTCTGTTCTCGGTCATGCCGAGCTCTCTGTATAAGATTACTAACAGGTTCGTGCACACTAGCTCCTGCATAATTTTGCTCGGGTTTCCTGCGAAATTCTCCTTCAAAACTGTACATTATGGAATTATAGTTAAAAAAAAATTACTGCCGATCATTATTAACTAAAAAACAAGTACTCGAACACTGATAAAGTGACAAGGTTTCAAAAACGATAAAAATCCAGTAACAAGAAGTCTCAACTCCAAAGTTGTATGCCTAATAATATTTTGTTGTTATGATGCTATTATCAGCAAGTATGACTTTTATATATTTTAATTTTTTATTTTTATCATCACTATATTTTGCAACGTAAAATTGATTTACGAATAACTAGGTATATTAATATACTATTGCGCAGCATCTCAAAGCTGACGTCATGCTCAAAGTTTCGTTGGACATATAGTATTATAGTGATGTATGAATTTTTTTATCAGATGCGCAGAAATCGTAATAATGCTTATTTGAGAGTAATTTTACGATCAATGACGACACCCCTCGATTAACCATAATCAAATTTATGATAAAAAAAACATGGTACGATGGCAACTTTACGATACGCATAACCCTTACCCCGCGTACCATCATACCGTAGAACAATAACTACTGTATCCAGTTCATCGCTTTTAATTGGTTGTCATGAATCATGATTAATATAAATACATAGGGCACAGAATAGATACAATAGGGCATAGGGCATTAAGAGGTGAACTGCGCAAACTCTTACAGTATTCAGTTCGTAGCCATCATACCATATTATTTTATCATGATTAAATTTATCTGTACAAGCTTGCAACTTAAGTGATGCAATAAATTGTTTTAATCTTTTAAGACCATGGTTATAAACTCATAACCATAAGGGCTAGTCAGTGCCCAGTGGCGTCACTGGCGTCAGACTAGGACATGACGTCCGGTATTATTATGAAGTGAACACTGAACAGTATATTTAATTGTTGTGTTCTCATTTGAAAACGTGGTACATCGTACATAATACATTAAAATTTAATACTACATAAATAAAAGTTACAAAATTTAATTTGAATTGCCATCACCCATGTATAATAATAATATGGTAAACAACTAATTCCAACAAAAAATTATATATACTATTAAAATGTTTAATACATTTTCCTGGGAATAATATGTTGATTTAAACGATGATTTAGTCTTGGCATTAGTCTTTAGCATCAGTCTTATTATTGTTCTGTGGTCTTAGATCATACACTGTTATATTCTTGTATCTTGTATACTGTATAGACGGTTATGTTGTTATGATCTAAGGTTTAAACTGTTTAAAGTAAACGAAAATATTGTTGTCGTGTAAAAATTATGGGATTTTGTAAACCAAAATATGTTATGTTGTCTACACTGTTTTAAAAATTTGTTGCCCTGTTTATAGTTTCAATTTGTGTGATTTTATTATTTCAACTCTAAGGAGTAAGCGGCCCGCCGCCTGCATTTTGATTTTACTAGTTTACTACTTAAAACGCTACATCGTTATTTTATTTCAACAGTTTGTGTTAGATATATTGCTTATAATCTAAGTTAATATAATTAAGTTGGGTTAAATGTATTTTACCTTTCCGGATGTTTGATACGCTAAGAAAAATATATTCCATATAATTAATCTAGGTACGATAAGTAGATGTTAACTGTTTTTTTTATTCATTACATTTTTTGTTCATGTTGTACAATATATTGAAACGTTTGTAGGTCAAAATAGCCAAAACTGTGAAGTAGGTAGAATGGGTGACAGTGATGATGAATACGATAGGAAGCGAAGGGATAAATTTCGAGGCGAACGTACTGAATCAATAAGAGGCGGTGATAACCGCAGAGATGACCGCCGAATGCGCGATGATTGGAATGACAGGTAACGTAACTTTAGATTTACAGTGTTAAACTTTTAGTGACACTATTAAAAATGTCTATTGAATTCATTAAAATTGTCTGTATCTAGTTAAAAAGTAGGTGATAGGTAGTGTTGTATATGCTATACCTTTGTAGAGATACATATTTTACTACACATGCAGAGGAGGACAATTTTAAGCCCTGGATGTAATCAGGACTTGTAGATTTAAAATAACCAACATAGGAGCTTTAAATACTAAATATACTAACTATTCTAACTATAACTTAATCTTACCCTGAAGCCTGAATGTCAATTCACTTCTGTACATCATTTTTCAAAACTTACATCCTGCCCAGCAAGAAAGTATGTCTTACTTATATATCCAATATAATTACAGCAGGTATCATAGTGAGAAACCAAATGTATTTAAATCAAAGTCAAATTAGAACAAATAATTATACAATATAAAATGGGTACCTATTAAAAAATATTTCTGTCTAATAAGTTAACCTATGTTATAGTTTGATATTAAAATTGTTAAGTCAATTTTATCCCCTCTGTAGTTACCATACAACTTATCAATGATAAAAATATAATGCATTTCCAATATAAATCATCTAACAGACCAAATATTATATTTTTAAAATTGTATATAGATACATTTCAATAAAATCTTAATGAGAAAGTTTTATCCGCAGCGTTGTCTCTGTCTTACAAAAGCTTAATGTAGCAAATTGTACATTCTAAATAATCCACTTAACTTGGTTATGTTTGACATTAGAGTGAATTCACCTATTATTTAATTTAGAAAAAGAGAAGTAATTATGTAGTGAATCTCATAGGTTTTTTTTATTTTAATTTAAAGTGAAATACTTATGTCTGTTTTAATATGTTCAAATGCCAAACATTCTTAAATATTGTATATTAATATGAATATGTTAATACTTAATACCACAATGCAAATAAAATATCAATACATTTATATCAAAAATAAATTTAACTTTAATTCTCATTACCTAAACGTCATATAAATTCCTTAAAAATATAAATTTTGTACATGTTAACGTTTTATTTTATGTAAATTAATTATGGTTTTGGACTCATTTAAACTAAAAAAAAAAAATTGTAAGAAAATAAACCCATTATTGAAACATTTGATAAAACATGACTATAATTACCTAACTAATTAATTAAAAATATTACCGTATTTTTTTTCTGTAAAATATTGTGTACTTAAACCTATTATATTATACATTTTTTATTTTTTAGCCGATTGATGAAAACTACAAGGTACTTATTATTTAACAATTAAAGAGCTTTTCTTGTCTCACATAATTTATTTTAGCATTCAAATTCTATGCTTCATATAATATAATATTATTTTCTATGTTTTAGTGTTCAGTAGTAAATTGATGGATATAAATTTATAATTATTTTAAATGCACTTTATTATCTATATATATAAGACTACAAATTACATATTTGCTGTTTTTAAAGAAATATAAAATTATTATTTACTTTATAGAGAAACATGGGGCGCACGTAGTCGAGGTCGAGGAGATTATAGAGGCCCAATGCGTGATCGTTATAGTCCAGGTGCTCAAAGAGATCTATCACCTCCAGTTAAGAGAATGAGGCCTCCAGATTGGTTAGTATTTAAATTAACTGGTATAAGAGTATAATTTAAAATAATTATGTCTTATAAATTATAATAAATATCATAATATAAATGAATTATTAACAATTAAAGGGAAGACAGGCGTATTGGTTATGAACCTCCTGGTTATGGTTATGGTGCACCTTGGGAACCTCCCGCACATCATATGCCTCCTGTTTCTAGGTAAATATTTAAATTTATATTAAATGTCAAAAAAAAATTTTATGTAATTAAATAATGTATACTTTATAATTTAAGAATTATGACAATGAGAGAACCTGGGGCACATACAGTTAATCACCCTGTTCCACCACCAGCAGAACAGTCTTCAGGAGATACTCAACCACCTATGATGTCTTTAAAGTCTTTTTTGATTACTCAAGATGATAACATAACTGACGAAGAAGCTTTAGCTAAATATAATGAATATAAATTGCAGTTTAAAAGAAATCAACTTAATGAATTTTTTGTTGCTCATAAAGATGAGGAATGGTAAATTATATCAATAATTAAATAATTTATCCTTGATGTTAATGTAGTTATACAATTAGTGTTTTAACATTGTAATTTTAAAAGGTTTAAGATTAAATACCATCCTGATGATAGCTTAAAACGAAAGGAAGAGCAAACTATAGCACTTAAAGTAAGTATTTAATTTTTTAATTTTTAAATTTTTTTTAATGTACATTTTATTTTCTTACCTTTAGAAACGGTTAGAAGTTTTTAAAGAATTTCTAGAAAATGGCAAAGTTGAATCAGTTTGTGTGGATGCTGATAATCCAGAGCCTCTAGTTCATCTTCTTGATTCAGTTGTAATAAAACTTGAAGGAGGTACGGATTTTGATTTAACAGTGTTGAATCCTAAAGAGACATTAAAATCCAAACAGGAGCCAGAACCTGAAAAAAAAGAAACTGATAACAAAATTAAGTATGAAACTTGATTCATACATTTATTAATTTTACATAAATATAAAATACAATTTAAATATTTAAACTTTGCATTGATTTTAGAGCTGGAGGTAATTCTGATGGTGAAGTGGACAGTGATAAAGAAGATGACAATGAAACAAATAAAAAAAACGATTCTGAAGTAAATAAAAGTGCAGGTAACTTAAATTTAATTTCACTTATATTTTTAAAATAATAAAACCCTTAGGTTACCTATGGGTTAAATATATTTTTAATTTTTTGATATTATCAAGTATTTAAATTTAAATTTTAATTGTCTGTAAAAATAGTTTTATGTTAAATATATTTAATATGTTTATAGAAGCAATGGATGTAGATGGGCAAAAACCAGAAGTCTTGGATATTACTAACGATAGTGATCAAAATGTATAAATGTGTTTAAAAAATATTTAATTGAATGTATAATTAATATTATAATATTGCATGTGTATCGCAGGAGGACGTTGTGAAACCAAGAGCTTTGCATCGTACAACTTCAGTATTTTTACGTAATTTGGCCCCTGCAATAAACAAAAGTGAACTTGAAACAGTAAGTGATTATTATATACAAATAACTTTATTTATACTTGAAAATAAACACTGTGAGGCAACTGTTGACTAACAAATCTATCTGATGACTACTTTAACATTGGCTATATACTCCTTGCATGACCGGTTTTTCCCATGTCAACTGGTCATGTTTTAAGTGTGTGGAGTATATAACAGATTTATTTATTTTTTAGTACATTGATAGTTGTCATAAATTAAAGAAAATATATTTAAACTTTATTTTAGATTTGTAAACGGTTCCCGGGATTTATAAGATTGTCTATAGCAGATCCTTTACCAGAGCGTCGTTGGTTTAGGCGTGGTTGGGTAACGTTTGATAGAGATGTGAACATCAAAGAAATTTGTTGGAACCTTAATAGTGTTAGAGTAAGTTTAAAATTTAAGTTATTGTGATTTAATATTTATATGTAAATTGTAATTTCACATTATCGAACTGTATTTGTGTTTTGCATTATGACATTATGAAAGATGATCATTTAATATTTTTAAGTATAATGAGCCTTAGTTTTAAATAATCAATATTGGTACATATTTAAAATTACTATACTAGAATCCGCTTACTACGATGTTGTATATAGCAAATTTTTCAGATAAAATGATTCCCAGGCCATGTACTTAGTTGGGTTTATATCTCATGTGCAGTATGCTTTTGTCATCCAAATATAACAATCTGATTCTCTAAGTCACTTGAAGATTGTTATAAGCGGATTCTACTGTACTTTTAAAATTTTTAAATTGAACCCTATTTAATTTATTGACACCCCCTTACATAAATCTAAATATTGTAATTAGTAATTTAGTTATATTGTAATTTATAGTTGCGTGACTGTGAACTGGGTGCTATAGTCAATAGAGATTTGAGTAAACGCATACGGTCTGTGAATGGAGTAACAAATCACAGACAAGTTGCTCGCAATGATATGAAACTATGCGCCAGTATTATAAATAACTTTGATAACCGTTCAGGTTTATGGCAATTAAATGATGGAGAGCAACCAGCCTCAGAAAAAACTTATGGTGTTGTATCACGTAATCCTGTTTTACATAACATCACAGATTTTTTAATCGAAGAAGCGTCTGCTGAAGAAGAAGAACTTTTAGGTGAAAATGCTACTTGTGAACCCGAAGATAATACTGAAAAAGATTTGCAGCTGTTTAAGGTCATTATTGATTTAATTTATAACAAATGATAATATATACTATTATATTTATTCAATGTTATATGAAGTGCTCGAAATGGACTAGAATGGATTTCTGGTTTGTAATATTAGCTTTAGCATCCGTTCTAGATGGTTAAAATTAGAATTTAAGAGTTCCGGCATAAATTGTGCGCTGAGACCTGCTAAGTAAATATTGAAAAAAAATCAAGAAGATTACCACTCGGTAGGACGTTTCCAATAAATTCACAATTAAGGGTTTAAAATTATCAAATTTCCTTTTGACAAATATTATAATAGAAGTCCAATATGATGCTAACCTGCGACCACACCTGTTGTTCTTTTCTTCTTCTTATCGCAGTAACAAAGTTATGATCAAAAAGCAAATGCCTATGCTACAATTAACTGCAAGTTGCTATCGTAAATGAAGCATTGTGGAAATTGTTATGAACTTTTAACTGTATAATTCCATTTCTTTAAGCTTAATATATGTATTTATATTTTATTGTAAACATAAATTAAAGTAATTCAAATTTAAAACTTATATTATTATAGGTATTTGCTTAGGGCATATTAATTTTATAAACATTCCGGTTCGTAACATTTTTCTTTTCGAGCACTGGTTATATGTACATTAAATAAAATTAATTAAAATAGTTGTTTTATAGTAGTAAAAATGTAATTGAATTTCTAGGCGTTAGATAAAATGTTACTGTATTTACGTATTGTACATTCAGTTGACTTTTACAATCATAGTGAGTATATAAATGAAGATGAGATGCCAAACAGATGTGGTATTATGCATGCTCGCTGTGCACTGCCCAGTAATCCGGTATGTATTTAATTTGTTTAATATTAATAACCCTAGTTAATACTTAATAGTGCTAAATAATCATTAATTTTAGCCTACACAACAAGAAATCACTGATTATTGTAACAACTTTCAAACCAAAGCTAACTCTTTGACTGTCTCGACTTCTCATGAAGTAAGCGAAAAAGAATTTATGCAGCTTGGAGCAAAACTCGAAGAAGAAGAAATTGAGAAGTTTGTAACTTCTAATACACAAGAGATATCAAAAGACAAATGGCTATGCCCTTTGTCGGGCAAAAAATTTAAAGGTCCTGAATTTGTGCGCAAACATATTTTCAATAAGCATATTGATAAATTAGATGATGTTAAAAAAGAAGTAAATTCAAATTAGATATTTATTTTTCATGAATAATAAAATAAATATATGCTTTTTATTTCTACTAAGGTGAAATATTTTAATAATTATCTTCGTGATCTGAAAAGACCACAGTTGCCTGAACATCCAGGCAGTAAACAAGGTAGAAAAGATGTGAATGATGCTCCTCAATCATATCCACCAGCTGCAAATCCGTAAAAAATAATTTTTTTTAAATTTAACTTCAAATGATGATACATAAATTATAATTAGTGTATTTATGTTATAGCTACCAAATGCCTGGCTATCCACCATATGGAGGTGCTGGATTCGGTCGAGGAATGTATGGCTATTCTAGACCACCAGCTCGTGGAGGGTTTAGAGGTGGCGGCAGGTAGGTTCAAATATTTGCTATTTATATTTAATTAAATATTTTATTTTTAAATAAAAAAATACAAATAAATTGTATTAATTTTTGGGTGGCTTTGATTACAGACCAATTATTCATTACCGTGATCTAGATGCCCCTAAAGAACCAGAGGAAAATTTTATTTGAAAACAGTAACAATTTAATTTAAAAATATAAATGGTTGAATTTTATTATATATGTATGTATTATCATATATTATATATAGTATAATATATTATATTATATTATATTATGTATAATATAGTATATACATTAAAATCATGTTTTTTATGTTAATCCAATTCTAATTTTAATTAAAAATATCTGACTTTATTTGTAGGATTATTTTTTAATCAAACATACATTTTTGAAAACTTTTGAACATACATTTTTTATTTTAATAGTTTAATAAATGTAAATGTATTAGTTTATTTAACTTAGTGACAATATTTTCTTTAAATGATAATTATTGGCATACATAATTATAAAAAAAAAAGATAATTTGTTTCTCAACATAATATATTTCTTACTGTATCTTAAAAGTAATTTGGCTCATGTAATAGCTTATTTAATATAAAATGTTTCTGGATTCAATAAAGTAATAAGATTATTTATAATATTCATATCATATTAAAATATAGAAGATTCCCTATATATTTCTTTGAAAATATATTATATACAATATATACCATTGATTGGTGTTATTAACAAAACTCAACACTCAATTACTATGTTTTTAAAGGTGATAACTGAATAACACATACATAATAATATGTACTAATACTTTGTCACTTTCATACAATTACATAACAATCTAATTTATGCCTGTGCATCATATACCTTGTTGGAAGGGCCGAAGGGGGGCTGGTAAAATACTATTGTATTTTTAAAAATAATTTATTAATATCAGTCTTGTTTCAAGCTATTAGATTTCTTTATTAGTTATTACCTAATAATTGCAGCAATTTAAATACTTTATTTAGAAAAAAAATATTTAGTTTGTAAGATATGTGTAACAATGTAACATTTTTTGAAAAATTTTTTAATAATTTAAATTAAGACATTCGTATCCTATGGATAATGCAGAACAATACATTTGTGATTATATATTAAAAAAAAAAAAAAAAAACTAGATGTGTACAGGCGATTTACCTAAATATTTAACTAATAATTATAAAATATTATAGTATTATAGTAAAATATACTTTAAAGTTTAAAGAGTAAAATACCATTCTCTTTTTTATCAATTATAAAGATACTTTTAAAAAAACCACCAATATTACCTAGAATTATTTGTATGGTAAGAAGGTTAGGTGCAAGTATGTCTCCACTATGTATTATTTGCAGAAAGAATTTTTATTTTTAAACACGTTTGATGAGATGTTTTTTATTTTTGGTTTTGGCCATCTGTATCATACTATTAAGTTAAAATCTCACTATTTGTGCCTGTTTTCTGCAACTTCCCTCCTTATTTTTTAGTTTCTGGCAGTGTTTGTAAGGATAGAAAAAGGAATGAATTCCTTTTTATAAAAGAAAACCAAAGGAATGAATTCTTTTTTTTTTTAAGGAACGGAACGTAATCCTTTTTTTTTAAAAAAGAATGAGGAACAGAACGAATTCCTTTTAATAAGGAACTTGCCAAACACTGGTTTTTGGAGAGTGCCATTGATTTCAGAATTTTTTCTATATAGTCTATATATAGAAAACTAGTCAATAGAAAACTAAACCAAGTAGCGACAACTGAACCGTTTGTTATGTGTAAGCTAATATAAACACTAAGACACATAAAAAGTGTGATATTAATACATGAAATACAATCTACTTAGATTCAGCGATTACCTAAGTAGGTACGATGTTGATGGCTTCATTTAATCAATTAGTAACCACCTATCAGATAGAAGTACAATTATTTGTCGACAAAAAACTGAGTGGGCGTCGAAGTGTTGTAATATTTGATGAAATTAAGTAAATTCTATTTACAAGTATAGACATATTACGCATGGTTTAAAAAAGAAAACGCTAACTATGTTTAATAATTTGATGAGTTCCTGTAATAAACAAAGCACCTTTCCCCCTCCACCACCAGATGCGGATTTTTGTTAACATCTTGTGATCTGAGGAGTGAATTTAACGAGGCGTATTTAATTTAAAGGACCTCAACATATTGTGCGTAGGTATATATATGAATAAAGGATCATATATCAATAACCGAAAACCATAGGTAGGTAGGGAAAGAAAAATTATGGGATAGAAAAAGGAATACATTAATTGCGCCGATCGATTTTGATAACTACGAGTCTGTTGGATTCCCTTATATTATCTAAAGTGTGCTAATTTAATTTACTGCGTTTGTGCTTGTAAGTATGTTTGAAAAACGTTGTGCCTCATGCTCTTTTAACTCCGGTATTAACGAATTATAAATTACATAAGAATAAAAGATTAAAATTTATAAAAAATTATTTTAAATGAATTAATATTAATATTTTTTATTTTTAATGACTAAATTTATGTAATTATACCTTTTTTGTAATGGCGCAATACATGTTTATTACACAGGTAGTGTCCCAAAATTGGCGCAATTGACAACCTGCAGTTTCAAGGCAGCGTAAATTAATTAAAAAAAAATAAAAGAATCTTAGGCGGAATATCACCCTTGCGCATGGACAATGCTGGGTAGTGGTGTTTTTTTTTTACGTTTCAGACTTCAATAGTCCAGTTAGCCAATTATAAATAAACAGTTAGTCCCAGTACCTACCTAATGCTATTATTATATGCTGGAAACTTTAAGTGTTAGGTACTTTTACAATTTATTGAGTTTCTCACAAAAACATTTTAAGATTAATGATTTTGAACGATTAGGTACTGAATAATATGTTAATATGTAAATATATATATATCCGTCATCCGATGTCGGAACTCTGCAGCATTGGCGTCCTCAACTCTCAAGGGGGGTTTAGGGGGTTCAAAGCTCCCACGGACAGTTCAAATTAAAATAAAATAGCACTATTTTACCGTGTGTTTGGTTAGTTTTTCTGTTTTACTGATTATCTTTTTTTTGTTTTAACGTACCTACGTACCTAACCTATGTAGTTGAACATGATGAAAACGATGGGGATGTCTGAATTTGGCAGTCAGATTTATATTAAAGTTATAAAGCTATAATTGAAATGTATGGTATTTTAATATATACACCCGGCGTGATCACTCGCTCGCTCGTAGACAATTAAAATCGAAAACATCCCTCGACTTGTTATGCAAGACTACCATGGATGGGTATCTAAATTATTTTTGCACCATAATTTTTAAAACGTTGATTTACCTAGATTTCAAAAAAAAATGTTGAAAATTCGTTATAATAGCATGGTAAACTATAACCGTTGTGCGTGTGAGTATATTGCACCGAAAATCGTAAGGCTAAATCACAAAAAACTAATGATTTACGGCAATTAATTTTTGCACCATTGTTCTTAACTGGTTGTAATACAAGTGTGTTTCCAAAAAAAAAAATTGAAAAATTCACGTGGACGCTAAATTAGATTAATACCGCTGAATTTAACAAAACTATTTTGTTTGAAAAAAATTTCAACAACCCCCTCCCTCCCCATCCAAAATACCTGAGCTTGCCTCTGCTTTGCATTATAGGTAGATTTCATGTTCTAATATTTTATTACACTATCTACTCTTAATACTTAAATCTACAAAGTTAATTAAAATACATTTTGTTGAAGGTACCTACATTGTCACATACTCACATAGATAATTAAAAAGATTCGCCGTTATTCAAACATATAAAATCCCTCTAAAGAATATTGATTGTTGACTCAAGGTGTTTGAAATTTTTTGATTTTTATGGTTATAGTCGGTGATTATAGCTTGATTTGATAAACAATTAACTTTTTATTAAGTTTTTAGATGTATGAATCAAAAGTTGTACTTATATAATATATTGTTTTAGAATAAAACTGAAAGAATAAATTTCAAAATACGAGTTTATACTATGTTTTTATTAGGTAGATATTTTAGGTATGTATCAATAATAATAATAGCATCTTTACTCTTTAGATAAATAAATGGGTCCGAAATCTTTTAGCTAAATAGTTAATGCTGGCCGATTGATGAACATGCTCGCTGTCATCCAGTACTTTCCTAATAAAAACGTTGTGTAGACGTGTAGTGTGAAAGATATTTGATTTGCTCGACAACGGCGTAGGGAGAAATCCGAATATATAGTTTATTTGCTATTTCCAAAACAGAGAATAAACGCACTATGGCAGACTTCACAGATTCGGAATTTCTTGTAGTAACTTCATGCGGTCAAATGATGCGTTTCGCGGTTGCGAAACATACGTCATACTGCACGTTGTTGAAAATATGTTTTCAGTATTTTCTTCAAAGGACGTTATACCTGACCTGACTTGTTATGTAATAAATTTATATTTAATAAAGTATTCACGTCCACAGTTCCGGGAAAGGTCTTATAATATATGCGCGATAATAACATATCCATACAAAAAAAAAAATTGTATAAAAACCGACGTATGTCTACAACTTTCGGTGTTAATAAAAAAATGATAATATATTACACGTCTACATTAATATTATATTATACTATTAATTATACCTATACATACAACATATGTCATACTGTACGTAATAGTGCACACCAAAGGCTGTGACTTGCTTTGGTGTCGTTCTACGCATAATAACCAGATCTGTGACGATAACCACCGACTCTTACGAGTGACAGCAGAGTGTATATCATATCGATATCAGTATTCATTTTTAATAAGATCTAATATTCATTGTACATTCAATTTTGCATTTGGTGTCTGTGTTTTCTAACCTAACCTCACACAGAACACCAATTATTACGACCGGGAAACGACAATGAACGACCGAAGTCATCACAGTTCACGTCCCAGTATCCCAACGTACTGAATACTGATTGTTGTTGAAATGTTTTAAATATTTTCTCCAAAGGACATTAACTTGATGAGACTAGTGCTGTGTAATATATTGATATTTAATAAAGTATTCACGTCCACACTTCAAGAAAATTGCTTAAAGGTCTTATAATATACCCGCGGACGCGATAATAACAACCACAAGAAAAAAAAACTGTAAAAGCCGGCGTATATGTCTACGACTTCATGCGTTAGCTAAAAATTATAATTATATTATATTATACTATACATAATCATACGCCATACGCCGTTATAGTCGGATAGTCCGCACCAAAGGTTGTGACTTGCATTAGGTACTGCTTTGGTGACGTTCTACACATAATCAAGTCCGTGACTGCCGACCAATTACGGTTTAGGAGTGACAGCAGAGTGTAACTCATATTAGTATTTCTTTTTAATAAAATCTAATTTCCATTATGTAAGTTCAATTTCACATTTGGTAACTGTTTTATCCTTACCTCTCATACAAGACAAATTACGACCGGACAACGACAATCTGTAACGATTGAAGTCTTCGAAGTTCACGTCACAACGTATACCTACTGATTGTTGTTGAAATGAAACGATTTTATTATAATTATTGAGTTTTTATACTGTAATATAGTCGATGGTTTATATTATTAATACTCGCTAGATCAAGCAAACCAATTTTAATAATTGGTGGTCCATACTCCATCACTAACGATCTGTATAATAATGACAATTTTTGTTATAATATGACGATATACTGACGAAGTGTTCTACGGCTTACGTAAAATAAGATTTTTATTAATTTTCATTTGTATTTTGTAAATCTGTCCTCATGAAAATTGAAAAAAAAAACAGTGAAATTGTAGGTACAAATTTTAAGCTATATTTTGAAGCAACTGCTAATAGCAGCTAGCGTTAACAGCAAACAGTTAACATCATATTATAATGTCTATACTAAATTATTCGAGAATGTTATTATTTTAATTTTACCGCCTAAACGAATCATGGCACATAATATATTATATCAATAATATTAGTAAATTACTTTAAAAGTCACCTATTACCTATATATAACATATTAATATATACATATATATATAGGCATATAGCATAATATATTATCCACGAGTTACGTATCATAGATATTCATAGTATATAATATATAGCCTGAGGGGAGACAGCTGTAGTACATATATACATAACTTTTTTTAAATATGATTTTCACATATAATGTACATTTTGAATATATAGGGTTTTTGTCGAGTGTAATATAATAATATATATACATTATGTACATGTGCAGTGATTTTATTTCCCATACTCGTGTATAATATATTCAATTTAAAGACTTTTTTTTTTTAAAATAAGCTGCAAGATGAAACACCGATAAACTACATTTTGAGGGTATAAACATGTTACCTATATAATACATGTGTGACTCATGATGTATGTCAGCATTGCCGCATTGGCATAAAATATAAATACATTTGTGTTTACATCCTACGTATTTTTTCCAGGTATTACATTTGGAAAATATTTTCTTCAAAAGACGTTATATATCGGACCTGACTTAATATTATATAATAATATATTGATATTTAATAAAGTTCGCGTTCACACTTCCGGGAAATGTTTGAAAGGTCTCATAATATACGAGGGATAATAATATCTACGAAGAAATAAAATATGTAAAAGCCGAGTAATAAATATTATTATAATATATAACTGAATAATAATAATACTTACATAATATATATTTTAATTAAATAATAATAATACTCAAGTAGGTATGTTTTTTTTAGTCTTCTTCAGATCTTTGAATAGGATCTTACGAGGGTATCTCCACTCGTTCAATCCCTGAAAACCCCCCGAGACGTCTGAAAAGAAATTGGTGTAAATTTCTTCTTAATGACAACAACCAATAACAACAAAAGAGAAAAATAAAATATTTATAGATATTTATGTATGAACAATAGGTAGTGCTATCACTGGATTTCTTCTTCCCTCATTTTTTTAATTTGTTATTCATGTATTTATTCATGTAGCCTATATTCGTATTGTGCCCTAGGCCACAGATTGTATATTTCTAGTAAAAAATAAATATATTAGATACATTTTTTTCAAGCAAACACTTTGATTAAAATACTGCGTTGACTTTGTGTTCTAATTTGAAATCATAAACAACAACGTTGAACGTATAATATATAGTATACGGTATATGCCCTGGTAGGTACTAGTGTGGCATTATTACACGTGTCGAAAAACGAATTTTATGTAATTCTAATTCCTAATAAGCTGCGGAGTATAAAGTCATACATTATATCGTTTGACACCTGTGTACCAAAATATATGTATATACTTATTATATTCATGTTACATAATAATGTAACGATCGACTCCTGTGCAGTGTTACAGTTCAGACACGTAGTGGCTATGGGTTGGCCCTTATTAACCATCTCAACAATTTTACTTGCCAATTATTTAGTTTAGATACTCAAGCTCAATTATTGCAATCGAGTCAAAAACAAAAAAACATGAATGTTTGTTTGGATCTCAGAGCTTACAAATTCAAAATTATATTTGTCGTTCCTACCTACCTGATTGTTTCTCTAATATATAATATTATAATGAGTTCAATTAATTATGTGGGCACATCCAACTATAGGTCACACTCCACTGTGAGTGAAGACCGCACACGTCTCCTCTTGGAGAAGGAGGGTAGTATCATGCACATATAGTGATATATACATTGATACATTTATCACATGATCTCCCTACTACCCATTTGTGATAAGCATTGACAAAAACATTGAGGTCGTTTTAATGAACAAATACAGAAAAAAAAAAGTATAATATGAATAATATATTGTAATTTGTTCAATAAATCGATATACATTTTTTTTATGCGGTGTGTTTTGTGTGGGAGGGAGTAAGAAATCAAACATCAACCACCCGAATCATTTCAACTATGGTTGGCCGGTATGTAGGTTAACATGTGTTTAGGATAGTCTTTCTAAACTCTAAATTTCACTACTCTGTAAAAAAAATCCCAAGTGGTGTATTATAAAGGTAAGTAACGTAAAGTTCCAACTATAAACCTAAATCTAACCTAATAATAAATAGTTCTATAGTTCCAACACTTGCAACAGTGTGAAAGTCTTTCTATATCTAACATGTATTAAATACGTTTTGTCTGCCTGGACTATAAATTACACACTTACTCGCTAAAAAGTTAAAACCGCTCGTTTCATAGGTACTTACCTAGGTAGATACTTGTATTCGTGACCACGCAATATGCTCTGGTAATAAATAATATATATATTATATACATACATATGCACTACACACATCGATGTTTATAGAGGACAAAAGTTTACCTTTTGTTCACATACACACAACCAATAAGTTTGTTATTAATTTTTGTGGAACGATGACCACATAGAAAAAAACAAAGTGGCCATTACGGGACACGCGACGAGTAGGTATACAATATATAGATAGTATAATATATTTTTTATGTTTAGGTTTAGAAGACGCCCGTGTCTATATATAATATATTCTAACTATTATATACCTATATGGCTATATGTTATAATGTTATGTGCTTACCCTCCTATATATAGGGTACCCCCGCAGCGATCTCAATGTACACTCATATAATGTATATAGGTACACTATACACAGAGAGAGTCATCTTCAAGTCAACACATATTTACGAGCGGCTCTATATTATAGATACGTCTATATACATGTAAAATAATATACGAACCTTATGCGTACAACACGAATTTCCTATGTGCATAAAAGATTATTCGTAGTTGTAGCCAGGTAGGTATTATATCGACACTCCGAGCCTATACTTGAGCTCACCGGCCACCGCACGCAACCCCACAAGTATGTTTTATTTTTAATATATAATGTAATTTTATTTTGTATGTATGGGTACATATTATTATTAGACATTGTTGTATTTTTTTCCTTACGGTGCTGTCGACCTAGACCACGAATTAAGATAATATACAGGATACGCAACGAGCACTTATCAGTAGTAGTTGTTATAAGAACCTTCTTCGTTCTTGAACTGATAGGTAGCACTTGGAGGTGGCGATTTTTGTACTAATAATGTGATATACATTATCAACTTCCATAGTTAGTACTGTTAGTAGTTACGTTATTCAAATTATATTAATCTATTCTGTCCACGATATATTTTAGTTAATGATTCTGTCACAACTCACTAGATTTCTGTGACACTTATCTTACATATTTTAATTTTTGTTACTAATTAATTTTATTGAGAGTGAATATTTTGCGGTTGATCATTTGTGATATACTGATACATCATATTATATAATTAAATGAATTAATAATATTAATATAATACTAGAAAATTATAATTTATATAATTTATATTACCATTGCCACAATTCCACTTGCCAGTGTTACATATTTTTACTGTTCATGTTCGTTTTTGTATATTATGGTATAATCCTATAATATACATCAAAATTGTTATAATACCAAGTGTCCTGTACATCTAAATATTCTGTACTATTCCTATATTTCTTGTAATTTTTTACATGAACCAAAAGGTTTAAAAATTAATAAACTGAAAAATGTTTGTTAAAATAACAATTTCATTAAGTACTCAAAAAACAAGAATTACCTTACTCTTAAAACTTAATTCTTGTTAAAAACCAAAATAAATTAATGATAATGAAAAAGTAAATAAGAAATGCCGCCAAACTGGCAAATATAAGTATTTATCACGAATTAACATATATAGATATTTTAATTCGTGGTAATTATAAATTTGGATAAGTTCAAATTTTTGACGCTGATTAGTTATTAGCTCTGTGTCTATTCGATGAACAAGAACGTTCAGAAACAATAGTTTGTTTGTTGGCTCTCGTTGTGTATCCTATAGTATGTCTTAGTTCGTGACCTAGACGATACTACGAGTAGCAGCGTAGGAAGATGACTTACGTGTACGTTGAATTGGTATTTAATATTTACTGAATACTAATAGTTTCACCTGAATGTCGTATTTGTTAGCATAAATTACCGTCTACAGTGTATTATTACTATTTTATAAATACAGAAATAGTATTTAAGAAAATAGGTATTCGAGACTCAACTACCCTACTATTTTAGACCAACATTATGCTAATCTAGTTACGTATTAGTATATTATTTATATTATAATATAATAGATAGTTGTTGTTTGTCAAAATAATTACTATGCGGCATAAGACGAATTGAAATTTTCACGTGTGTTTTTTATAAAAATATTATAGACCTAGGATACATTGGTCTAAAGCGTTTTAATTGTAAAATAAACACGCTCTAAAATATTGCATTTCTCATCGGTATCGGCGTTTGTGTTTTTTCCCTTTTTATACGTATGTGCGATCTATGTGGGGAAAAAATATTTAGTTTTTTAGTTTTCTATAAGCTACAAGCATACTCGCATTGTCTTTTGATGTACCTAGGTCCTAGGTACATTTGAAAACACAAATTAACTATTTTTTTTTTATTATTTGAATTGGTTGGGTTACTGATTTTTTTTTTCATTTCGCATTACTAGACTTACATCTGGTGAAATATTTTTAATTTTATTTTACATGACCGATGGTACCACTGCTCAATTTTCGTATTTTACTTACCATAACGGCAACAGAATTGATTATAGGTGCGTCTCTACTCGAAAATACCTTCCAAAAGATATACATATCTATGTTTACCCTGCAGGCAAAGTTATTGGTAGCCGACTGGTACCTACCACAAAAAAAGTGCTTGCGTGTTAGTAATATAATATAGATTTGATACAGCGGAACAGCACCGTGTGTTTTGCGATAGGCGGCCACTATTTTAAAGTTGTATCTACATATTTTTATACATTATGTTATTTGAGAATATATTATAATTACTTCGATAATTCGTTACGAAATTTTCACGAAAAATCAAGGAAGTAAATATTACCACAACTTAAAATTTAATTATCTCATCGTGCAGTTTGATAAAAATATAAATAATTCTTATTGAAATAAACGTGAAAAACATTTAACAGGAATCAAGGTGGTCGATCAATAAAACGATATCATAGCTATTACTATACCCGTGCAAGCAGTGGCACAATTATTGGTAGTGTTGGGTATGCAATTCACTGGGGCCCTTGGAGTAGGGGGCCCCGAGATCTCATATACGAAATTCCTTCTATAATCTGTAATATACTCATATTATATTATTTGTTTTAATATATTGTAAGTAGTAACAATAAATCATAATGTCTTTACTCTTTTGAGAATAGAGAATTCAAATTACGAGTAGGGGAAAGTGGGGCAAGTTGACTAATTTGGTTTTAAACATTTACTATAAGACACCTATAGTGATGATTTTAAAAAACATTTAGATACATATTATCTATGCATTCATATAAATTTTATCGATAGAAATGATTATTCGATAACAATTAAGGACGTGTTATCATTTATTTTTTTACTACATTTCAATTCAAAATTATTGAACATATGAAGACCGTAAACTTTAAGGCTTCAACAATACACTAATTAATTAAAACTTTTTATTTTTGCATGTATAGATAGTGTTAGCAATTACATATTTATATTATACTGGTGGTATACACATTTTTATTATACTATATCTTTACCAAAATACCCGCTGGGGCAAGTTGACAAAAAAATAAAAATGGTTTTGAATAAAAGACACTAAGACAGTGTTAGTTGAATAAAATTAATCTAGTTGTGTATATAATTAGACCTAAAAAAGTTATACAAAATATATTGTACCTACCTTGTTAGTTGTTCGATTCATATTATATACTAATTTAAGTTATTTAAAAGATATAATTAAGATTTATAAAATGTTATTCGACAGAACCAAATCAGAAGTAAACTAGCCCCAATGAAATGTAATTTTGCCCCAGCAATGGGGCAAGTTGACGAAATTGAAAAAAATTACATACATTATTTTTAAGGTAGGTAGGTAGGTTCTAAATATTAAGAAACCAAAAAATTACCATTTACTCTTAGCAAACTATGAATTACTTATAAAAAAATTTAAGATAATATAACCATTGCTTGGACCAGTATAATTAATCACACCTTAAGGTACCTAGTCAACTTACCCCGCTCATCCACTACCTATGCGAGAAACCTGTGTAAAATAAGGTACTATTATATATAACCCATAGAGGTTAATCATAATTAATTTAAATAAAAAATTGAATGTTATGGTAAAAAATAAAAACTATTTTTGTACAAAATTTCAGTAAAGGGTGTTTTATCCCCACCTTAGATAAATGTGCCTAACCTAGTGAATAATAACAATAATATTCATTTTTGTATCCTTATATATATAAAAAAAACAGGCCTGTTTTATGTGTCAATTCTCTGACGACACTATTGAACTTTTTTCCAATTTTTTTTCATAGATCTGTTATAAATACTTTCGTGAGTGTAACCACGTCACCCTTTTTTAATTTTTTTGTCAGAGGGTGTGGAGGGGGTGTATTGTATTTAAATGTTACGGTTTTTAGCTTGTAATTTAAATAATGAGAGTTGTATGGAAAACACCGATCACTTAATTTTCATACCACTATAGTCACGACTAGCTCAATTACATAAATTGCGTTATCGAAAAATTTAGTTTCAAGTTTAACATTACCTACTTTAACGATTACCTAAAATGTATTGTTTTTATAATATCATCTAATATCGAGATACTTCGATATACGGGGTACCGCATTTTACGTGTGTTCATTTTTTCCCGAGCGAAGTCATGTGATACGGCTAGTTGTAAATAAACAAATTAGGAAAGCTATACCTCTTCAAAAGTGCTGACTGCTAAATTCCTGGTATCCAAACGTATTTTAACACAACAGAATAAATTATAATTCAATGTACAATTTATGAAGGTATACAGTACATAACTATGGACAATAAATAAATATCTTGATATCAATAAGACAACAATCGTATAATGTACCTATGTACTGGTAACTAATGGATGGTCAGACGAACACAACGGGGATATAAGATGTTCTATACATAATATGTTTAGAAACCTAAATACTATATTTACTGTGTTAATCAGTAGGTAAACAGTAACATTGTTTTTCGTTATTATTTTTTTTTCGATTTTATTATTACATAATATACATATTTTAATCATGATTAAACTACGATTGTAGTTATAAAAGCATTTAAATCACAAAAACCCTTATACCTGTTTTTTTGTACTATGTTTTTTTTTATTCTGAATTCCAAAAAAATATAAGTGCATGGTTGTTGAATTTTGATGGTATATTATGAAGAATTGTAGAGCACATTGAGTCCTGCGTAAGCAGACCTCATCGTAACTGTAAACGTGAACAGTGAAGCTGTGTACTTGGTTATACCCATCGCAGTTAACTGTAACGGTTTTTGTGTTCTCAGAATTATTAAAAGGCCAGCCCGAGACAACATTGGATCCTTGCATTTCACTAATTTGAAATAGACGCTATCTCCGATTTGTTGGTTCTGTAATATTATGAAAAATAAATAAGTTAGGTATAATGTGTGATATAATGTGTAACCACCTGGTGTCTAGTAAAAGTAAAAAAAATCAGACTAACAATTCATTAAAACAATTTTATAATAGTTTTAACATAGATACCTATGTTTTTGGGCTGGATACAACCTTTTTTTTCTAACCAATTTTTATAACCGATTGTGCATAACGTTTTATTTATCACCATATAAACGAAAATCCGCAATAAAAACCAACATAAAAAAAATATAATATTTAAATATTTTGCCACTATGTCTACCCAAACACATATCTATGATTCATCAACTTTCCTTGCAGAGCAAAAATATCTAAAATCCATGCTACTTTTTCGTTTATGGGCTATAATAAGTAAACTAAATTGCAATTTTCAATAATTTTTCTTCTTGGTTTTTATCTATTTCCATAAACATATCAATTTACTTTTATTCAAAGGTTTGCTGGATAAATAAATTTTTTGAACAACTATATTTCATTGGATTATTTATAATATTTCTATGTAGGTATAATTATTATTTATTCATATTCACCATTGTCGAAAATTGTTCGCCAATCAAGCAATAGAAGAAGAATTGAGACACCACTATTATGAGAAGAGACATCATTTTTATATGAAACGCTGAAAAACCATTGGCCATTAATACGCTGCTAGCACATAAACATGTCATCACCATGATATATAGAATGTCGACAATAAATAACAAATTAAAATACGATTTGAAATGATTGAAGTACCTAAATGAAAAATAACAAAATATTTACAATATTAACAATAATTTTTTCAATTTATCGTTAAAAATGTGTTTAGTTTGACTAAATGTTTTTGTCATAAACAATAAAACTGTATTTTAAATAGACATTTACGTTGGAATATTTGTAAAATAAATTGATAGAGTGAGAAAAATTCATGCTTAACTTTTACACCTTTAAAATAATTATGGAAACCCTGCAGATGTGTATTTAATTTCTTATTTTGTAACGCTCTTAAGACAAAATAAAATCAAAAAAAATCTTTATGTTATATTCATTACTCGTCAGTCGTCAATATGCTATACTGACACTATAAACTTATTATAATAACATATTATGAGTTCCATTGTTAGTTCTGAAATGTTGCCTTTAAATTATTTTTAAAATTAATTGCCTTAATATTAGAGATTATAAACAGTTTTATCCAATATTTTAAAATTCTTTTGATAGCATTTTCATGGTTGCTGTATATATTATATAAAATATATGTTTTTGATTATATTAATTATTATGCAGTTCTCCGTTGTTTGTATTTTATACATTATAATATTTTCTTTTTAGTTGTTCTCATTATATTCAACTATATATTATGAGAACTGTAGTAAATAGGTAACTTTGTTTATATAAAAACAAATTTAACTTTGATTTTACTGTTGTTAAATGATTTTTGGCAAACACTTGAGGGCAGTAAAACGTACCAAAAAGTTCATGGGATAAATTAACTTTGTTTTAAAATATTTTATAGACGACCTCGATTTTCTTTTTTTTACTTACTTTTAGATTCTGAACAAAGTGATGAATGCATTTATTTTTCACAATGACGTGTGTGTCTGTTTTTTTTCGTGTACGATAAGTAGATTAAATATAATGCTTCGATTTTCAATGAGGAAGTCAAAATTTTCAAAGTTTTCAAAGCGTCGAGATAAACAAAATTTAAAATAAAGAAAACGGGAATTTTTAGGGTACAACAGTTATATAAAGTCGAATTTGATTTTTGTTGTAACTTTAAAAAAAACCCATTAGATACACAACATTTTCACTGAATGTTTATATTACCATTTTACAATTGTATACCACTCAAATTTCAAAAAATCGTTTCGATCTATCTTATCGACATTTTCAATATTTTTAGCTTTTTTTATATAAATGTGAATTGATAAAATATATCAGTACAATATTTTTCGTTGAGTTAATATGCTTGAAAATGTATACGGGGTTCCTCATAAGTTGTAAAAATAGCAGTTGAGAAATATTAATGATAGATAAATTTATGCACGAATTTTTTTTTTATAAGCATTAAAAGTTCAAATGTTGACAAAATTCATCAAAATTTGAAAATTTGTAAATTATTTTGTAATTAAATATATACAAAATGTTCAATTTTTAAAGGTAAAGTTTAAAACAAGGATTCTTATAAATATTTTATACTGTAACCAAAAAATTATACAAACAGAATTTTTTTTTTTATAGATATTTTAAGTTTAATTTTTTACAAAATTAGATATTTAAACGAAGAACAATTTATATTTTTTAACTAAAAAATATTATTCATGGGTAGATGCTTGAAACTTTTGAAGAATATTATTATATTTTATACACACAATTACAATTTGAAATGAAATTTTTTCGTTAAAAAAGTATTTAATCTTCCGTAGTACTCATATCTATAATAATACATTAAAATAGTTAATAGCAATAATATAAAATATACTTGGGATAGTTGGAATATTATTGGCTGACAGACATTCTTCACTCAAAATCAATTTTCATGTACAAAAATTTTATATCTTTGAATTAAAATTTAACATATCCATTACAGTGACTCATCTAGACACCTATAAATTGTACAATAAGCGTTACCCACTTGCCCACTGAAGAATATAAATACTCCTTAATACCAATTGGTCCTAAATCTTAATAATATATCTTAAATTATTATTAATAGGTACTGCTTCTTATTAGGGTTTTCAACATTTTTTATATTTATTTTTTTATTGATCAAATCGCTTCAACGGCAATGGTTATTAGCGTACATTTTTTTTTATTATTGATATAAAGACGTGTTTGTTTTTGTTTATTTTTCCATTCTTTAAGTCTTTATGCGGGCTTAACCTTTGTTTACAAGAGTACAAAGCACTTATGTGCAGCTATAGGTAGATAACATATTTACAATGAGAAAGTTTTACAATAAGTTAACATAATTACTAACGTGGAAAGTTTTAAAAAAGTTTTAAAGTTTTATTGAAAAAGATATACAATCTCTTGATTCTTGTCACATATAATTAAGACTTAAATATCGACCATACCTTCATATTAGTTTTATTATTTATTTTTCGTAAAAATGATGTTGTTTTTGGGACTTTGGACGTCATCTGATAAATGTGTCTGCCCAGCCCGCAGTTGTACACTGCATACTCTGTGCTCACGACATTATTTATAAAAGTTAACTACATGTCTATCTATATTTATATAATAACTACGTCAAAGAATATATTAGTCGTGCACAAATAATGACGACGACGACTACCACGTCATTGGTATGCGAACCAGGTACAACTGTAAAGGCAAATGCAGCTCAGGTGCAACGTCTTCCACCGACGAATATTAAAAACCACAATTAAAATAAACCACATTTTAAAAGCTACACATGCACGCAAATCGCTGATGGTTTATTTTAATTTTTCTCAGCTGCTTTAGCTGATTAACGTAGTATAAAACATCACGCTGCTCATCCAACAATAATAATTTAAGGAGAAAAAATCTTCTTCCGCGTTATTGTTCATGCGACGGCCGTTGAAAATATATTCTCATACAACGACGATTGCAGCTGCACCGTGAAAATTGTTTTTTGATTAATGCGAAACAACTCCCACAAAATATATACAAATATAATACATTCTATACACATTATGTCTATACAGAGAGAGTGTATCCACCTGATATTATTTCAGTGCTTTTATATATTGGTCGATCGTAACACAATGAATAACGTGAGCTAGGTATTTCTACGATCAAGAAAACCGCGGAGTTTCTTATTCTGCTTTGGATGGCTCCTATTTTTTTTTGCGTATACTATGCACATTTAAAATTTTTCATAACGTTCAAAGTTTTCAATTACTTAAATCAACTTTTTTTTTATTTAATTGTAGACCATTGTTTTTAATTATACATCCTAGCTGGTATAGGGTTTATTTTCTAAAACTTTTCATGGCCGAATCATTAGTTTTTATTAACCACGCGATCGTTCAGAGTTATTAAAATAATAAACGGTTATCACTAAAATTAAAATATAACTGAATTAAATTTTATTTGTTGGCGCTTTAATATTATTTATTTTTCTCAAAACATAAATCAGAAACCAATAATGTTGTTTTTTTAAGTTATACATTTAAATACACGCAAATAGACATGGAAATATTTTTATACATGTACTGGATTTTATAGTAATTGAGGAACAATAAATTGCAGATTATTTATTTCTTTTGTTATTTTCGATTTGATATTATTTGTATTGATTAAAGTTGTAAATTAAATAAAATAAACTAAATATTAACTAAAAAAATTAATTGAATTATTATAAAAATAATATTTATGTAACACGGCGCAAAGAATAGGCAATATAGGTACATAACTATGTAGAAGATAATAATTTTCACAACCTTCAATATTGACCAAGTATGTACTCGATTTATTGTTTTACACTTATACCTCCGACGTCGTATTATACAGGCACAAATGCACAATGTTTTTCATTTTACTCGTTCATATCCTATTTTCAAATTTGTATTAACATTGTATTATGTATTACTGACAATTTACTATTAAGTATTAATGGAAAAACCTATTTAGAGCTATCAAAGATTAAATTTAAAGTGTCAACTAAGGAAATTACCCTTTAATTCCTAATTTATATTAAATGTATATAAACTAGTAAGTTTATTTAAAATTTACCTAATCAATCTGAGTATATAATAGATCTATAAATTATATTATTTAATAACAACCATGTACCTAAATATATACAAACAAATAACGTAAAATATAAATAAATAATATTCAGTCACGCAATAACACAATATATATAACTAGCTGTCCGATCTTCCCCCAGAAGAAATTATTACAAAACAAAAGAAAAAAAATGAAACAGATATCGTTATCGGTGAATATATGAAAATAATTGGTAATTAGGAAATCTATATTATTATTATTATGAGAGGAAGCGCTTAGGTCAGAGACGTTCAAAACCGATTTCCTTCGTCTCCAAAATCAGGTTAGATTTTTATGTATATATATATAGATAGATAGATAGATGGATAGAAGATAAATTATTTTTTTATTATAAAATATTTATTTTGCATGTATGTTTAGTAGTTTTTATGATAAAACAATATTTTTACTGTACAGGTTGACCACATTTTGAAAAATAAAATTGTAATTCGGGCAGGCAGGTAAATAAAGTATATAATTTTTACTACCAATATTTACCTACTCATCAGATAAAAATACCTAGTCATCCGTCACTATATTATACTCACGTGATGAGCGCCTGATGGTGTTTTACGCACTTGACTAGACCGTCGAACGCGGCACGGCGGCGCCGATCAGGGTGCGCGTCCGGGCGGCCGTCGCCGTACCACACGTCAACGTGCAGATCTTGAACAGCATCGACGAGAGTGTCCACCTGTACCTGCATCTCGGTGACGAACATGACCATGGCAAACACCATGCCCGCGATGCTGGTCAGCACGCTCAGCGAGACGACAAACTGGGCGGCATACACGGCGGCGTATTGCGTGGTCGTCAGACGCGTCCACGGCGTCCACATGCGGAATATGAGTGCGGCCGGCGAGTCGATGTCACCGTTTCGGGCCGCCCAGATGACGGGCGTCATGCACATCATCACGTTGGCGATCGGCAAAATGGCGCCGTAAGTGCGCACGAACCGCGAGAACAGAACGTCCGCGGCCGGCCGGCGCCCGTCATCCCAGAAGTCACGTCGCACCGCGTCCAGCATCCGGTGCAGCCCGGGCCGCTTGTACACGCCGATGGCGAACAGTGCCAGTGTGGACGACGAGCCGGTGATGTACGTCAACATCTCAACTGCCTCCTCGTAGCTGGTGGCCCGCAAGGCCAGCGACGTGGTCACCGACGTCGTTATGAACGCCCAGAACGCGCATATCATCCACGGGTACGCAGCGGCCGCGATACGTCCAACTGCGGATATTGTTGATAAATCAACGACCGGTGTATTATTATAATTATGTATTTTGTTGTCGTTGTTGTTGTTGTCTACATTGGGGTAGGGGTGGGGGGGGCAAACCTTTACCGGTCAACGTTCCGAAATGTTATAGCTTAAGTTTTAAAAAAAATTGCGTGTGCCAGTAATATATTATCGTGTTCACTTATAAACAATTTTTTCTCAGGGTGATGGGAGATTAAAAAATATTCAGACCAATTAATTTTGCAATATCAGTTTTGTATTTTATCGGTCTTATTTTTTTTAGTTTCCTCCATCAACAGTGCCGTAAAAATCATAAGACACAGGCGTTGCACAGCACTGGGGCCCTCCGGGTGACAAATGTTTTTGTTTTTCATTTGCCCATTAATTAAATTCATAATAATTGTATTATTATATTGTATTTATTTCATATAGTTAAAATGTAAAAGCTTGGTCCATTTTGATTTGGAATTGTTTGTCTAAATATTGGGGAAGTTACTCAGCCTAGAGAAAAATAAATTTGTTGATTGTTTTAATGAGGAAATTGTTTATCTGTTCTTTAAAATGCAATACATCTACCAATAGTATCCTATCTAAAGAGTCAAGAATACCCATGGTGTGAAGTCAGTCCGTCTTTTAATGTATCAATTAAATTTATGATAATCAAAAAAGAAGAGCCCATGCACATTTGTTTGCACCTGGGTCTTTTGTTTTCTAGTTACAGCACTGTACATCAATGCTTATTACTGCTCTATTTTGATTTGAAGTAATTTACTATCAAATAAGTTGTATATAATAGCTTTCCAAAATATATTTGTTGACGCTAGTTTAATTGGAATGAGCCACTTTTCAAAGTCCAAAACATGTTGCCTGGTATAACTGTGGTCCATAATTTCATAATTGGTAGCTATTTTAGAAACAATACAGTATTTTAGGGATACTTACTACCAATTTTTTATTTACAATAACTCAAAATTGAAAAATGATAAAAAATATTTACACATGTCGATAAAGTTTGATCAACATTGAAAAAGTGAATCTAAATAGTTCTATGAGGGTGTCAAAAATAAATAATTCACAGTTGTTTTTAAAAGAGCCGGAACATTAATGAAGAACGGGAATTTTTTCGCAAAATCTGATTTCGACAAAACCGATTTTGGTTTTTGGTGTAACTCTAAAACAAATGACTGTAGATACATTTTTCACTGAATGTTTATATTAGCATTTCCTTTACACCATAACATTTTCAAAATATTTCGACTTGTGAAAATTTGAAAAACCAGTAGAACTTCAGTTGTTGTAGAAATTGCTTCTTCTTTTAATAATATAATAAGTATCGAGGGTAACGCGAAAGTGATAACACTCGTAAATTTTCATTACGCAAACGGAAACATCTGAACGCCGTATTAGATGTTTTCACATCAAAAAAAAAAAAATAAAAAAAACACATATCATCTCTCATGCTCTGCTCAGAATCTAAAAAAATTTACCGAAAGTAATAATAATTTTTTATGAACGTTTGAAGTTAAAATTTTTACGATATTGGATTTTCATTGGTAAATAAACTAATTTTATCGTCTATCTATTTTTGATATTTTGTTCTAATTTAGAAACAAATATTTCTAGATACTTAAATTTTTCACCAATTGTTAAAATTACCATTTTCTATCCATGGTAAGATTTTCAAAATATTTGATTCTTTTTGAACTATTAGCCATGAGAATTTTTTTAAATTGTGTTAACTATTTTTCAGTTAGAAATGCATAAACAATTTTCTTTTATAGTTAGGATAAACAATTTTAGTAGAAGATTTCGCATACATTTTTCTACTTATCACAAAAAAACAGATATGTTTTTTGACTAGGTACCTACAATTTTTTTTCCATCCGATTTACGTAACTGTTTTTTATTAACATATAGAAATGTAAATCAACAATAAGAACAAAAACAAACAATTTAATTAAATTCCCTATGAAATGTAGCATGCCACTAGATATTTTTCCATTGCACTATACCCAAAAAACATAGCTGGATTCCTGAAATGTCCTTAGTACTTACAGAGGAACAATATCTATTATGCTATCATTAAAATAAGGAAACGATATATTTTTTTTCTAAAGGAAATGAATCGTGTTTTTTTGTGAGAAATTATACCATTTATACCCATAGAATAATTATGTTCTATATACGACTACTTAGACATGTTTTGTATCGAATACAAGACGAAATTAATTAATCAAACCGGCATCTGCGCCCTCTCCCTGCCTGCAATCCAAAAGAACATGCACGTACGAGTTCTAACACCCGTTCTGTGTTTATTATTCGTCTAAAATCAACAGTCGCCTATTCGTTTGGTTTCCGACTTCCGCTGTCATAATATATTATTGTTTTTCTTTCGTCGATCTTCAAAACGAAATAACAAAAAATTACCTCTATTGCCATGGCCTGGATACACGTTTATTCCGTTCAAAAGCAATAACGTCAACCAGTAAACGGACATTTTTCGTGCCGTGATATTCTCTGACGTTTTCATGATGGAAAATTCGTTCATAAAACTCACTGAAGTTCTAAAATGTCTGATCGCGACGAAAATTATAATCGTTGTCACTGTCCATAGGTTTTTTTATAATTTGGTTTTGTATTTTTAACAGTCCGCGCGCACTAAAAGACAAATGAATAATTAAGTGTGCAAGTTCGCAGAAAATTACAGCCATGGGTATTCCGAAAAACTTTTAATTTGATTGTAGCCTGCACCATTGTATGCCCGCCCACTGAAATCAGTCTGTTGTAACATAGTATTATAATTTATTATAAATTGATTACGATTAGTTACTTATTCAGTTCAATATCCAGTCCCACGCGAAATATATATTCAATTTACAATGTAGGTACAAGGAGATTCTTTTGAGTTGGTACACTCATCATGTCGAAAAGTATCAAGTGTTTTCAAAATTTTTACTTTGCATAAGTTTGATGTCGTTGAAAAAAAAATATCTATCTTTTACAATTTTTATCGTTATAATTTTTTTTCACTATTTTACTTTTTTGAATGACAACAAAAATATTATATCTCATATTCCAAAGCAGAATACATTTCTGAGTACTATAGAAATCGAATTTTGGACGAGTAGGTTATAAGTTTAAGATAGTGTTATAACTTATAAGTATTTAAAGTTCAGATGACCGGAATATAATTCACTGTGAAATGTTGGTCCTGTTGTTTTTCAATGACATCAAGTTATGCGAAAATCCGAAAACAAAAAATCATTAAAAATAATTAATACTCTTCGAATGAGTTACATTATTATTAAATACTAGAAAATATTATCAAAGTATAATAATCTAATTACTCAAAAATCATAAATAAATAAAACAATTTTTTTTTAAATACATATGTTAACCTATTACTATACACACATATTTTAGTTGCAATAAAAAGGATGATTATTATAATACAACATGTACATTGTACAATCATCTATCAAGTATCCTAGAATATAGTGTATAATATAGGAAAAATGAATTATTCAACGATTCAACACTCGTTAAATTTCGTTTCTCTAATATCCGAACCTTTAATTGGACTGTAAACGACCATATTCGACATGTTTCTATAGTTGTCTTTTTTTTTTTTTTTTTTTATTATGGTATCGAGGACTGGAGGAGGAACTATGGTGCCAGTACTTCTCCTCAAATTTCTATAATTGTCTATAGACCAATATTAGAACGACGTGTAAGACGCCACAATGACGTAGTAAATAATAATGTACGGAATAAATTGTATGAGATTTAATTACCCAATTGAATGACAATAAACCAATATAATAATATTATGTCGATGCTGCAACAATATTTCATTTATTAATTACTACGAAACCTCTGCAAGCAGTGTAAATTTACCACAGTTAAATGAATTTCTATTTAAAACTATAGAGTCTGTCATCCAAGAGTTTATGTGCCTAATATAATTTACTAATTTATTTTTACTATATTACTATATTATTAACTGTTGTTGCATATTATAGGTACTCTTTGTTTGGAATTCAAGTCTTACGTATTTCAAACATTAAAATAGAAAAAAATATTTATTTATTTATTTATCCCTTCGACAATTTGACTTTTCCCTTCTTTCGGATATAATCGAACAAAAAAATAATAGTAACACGGCAAAACCGATAATATTTATCACATTATGCATTTCGAAACGATCCAGAAATGTCTGTCTTAAATTATGAGTGAAGCAATACTGAATGTCAAATTTAAAAAAATATTATTTACATGAACTTAAAACTTTCAATATTGCCTATATTATTATTTAATATAGGTAAACATTACAATTTTCCAAATATTTAGATTAATTTTACGATTTTTATACCATGAACTTCGTACAATGGTATTGACTTATGAGTTAAATACATTTAGTAGCTAATAAGAGTTAATATTATAATATTTGCTGTATTATATTATAATATGCGAAATGTTTTTGCCAAAAAGTAGTTAAACCTACCATATTACTAATATCCATGAGTATACAGATACACAACAAAACATCCTTAGAAACATGGCCTGACTCAGTATCGTTTTTCGCTGTAAACAATGATTTATTATTGAATTCAAATCGAACACATCCATTTCAGTAACCAACTCAATAACAAGATGTACTCGACACCTACATATGCAGCAGAAACTACTTTCCTGGTTTTATTGAAATTGTTTCCTCTCTCACACCTAATAAAATGATTGATTCAGATTCTCAACAAAATGTCTTAACACAACAGCAGAATAACATATTATATATAGTATATACATATCACCTATAAACTTCTTATGAATTCGTACACTAGGTATACAGAGTAATACAGGTTTTCCAAATTTGGAAGTTAAATAAATTAGATTTTCTTAAATTGATTTCTATAAATAAAATTGAACTGTAGACTTAACGTGGAAACACGGGTGGCTTGATGTCATTGAATTTTCATTTGGCCTAAGTCTTTTATTTTAGAAGTTCAGCACCACTGCTGCAGGTTATATCCGGTAAACGCCATGCAGAATATTGCAACATACGACTGCCCTTGATAGTCAACGAGGTGCATCTCTTTATGCCTTTTTCTACTTTAATAATGATATTGAACGTTGTACTTTTTATGTCTTTTTAGATTCTGAGTGGAGCGATGAACGTATTGATTTTATAATGATGTGTGTTTTTTTTATTTTTTTTTGTATTTTTTTTTTATGTTTGTATTTTTTTAATTTTAATTTTTTTTTGTGTCTGTCATCACCTTTTAGGACAGTAAAAATGTTTAAATATTTATTCAATAGTACCTTTTCTGATAGGAAAGTGAATCTAGTTGGTACTTTGGGGGGTCAAAAGTTAAAATTTCCCAGTAGTTTTCAAAAGCGCCGTGAAAAACAAATGAAAAATTAAGGAAAAAACGGGAATTTTTACGGAAAACCAATTTTCGACAAAATCGATTTTGGTTTTTGAAGTAACTCTAAAAGAAATGACAGTATAAACATGAAATTTTGACCGAATGTTTATATTAAGCATTTTCTACACACCATATCATTTTCAAAATATTCTGACTTATTTTGAGCTGTTAACGGACATTTTCAGTTTCCAATTTTTTTAGTTTTTTTTTCTATAAATGTCAATAAAATTTTATTTGTTGGGTAAAAAATCTTGAAAATTTAATATTAGGCTTCTAATATATAGTTTCAAATGCAGATGAAAAATATTAAAAACCCGTAGTCACAGTTTTTTTTTATAGGTAATCAAAGTTCAAATTTTGACAAAATACGTAAAAATTACGAAAATGTGCAATTTATTTTGAGGTAGAAATTCATAAAAATTTTTTTTTTTTAAACTAAGGTTTGAAAATGTAATACAAGATTCCTTATAAGTTTGCCTAATTTTATCAAAAAAAAAATGTTTATAAGCAAGTCAAAATAAATTTTATGATCATTTTAAGTTCAAATTTTTACAAGATTAGATATTCATTCGATTTCTCATGTAGCGATTTTCTTATTTTGTTGCAATTCAAAAACTAATAACTGTAGATGCATGAATATACACGAAATTACATATTAAAATCAATTTTAACGAGTAAAAGTGTATATTATAATATTTTTCTAGCATCACTGATAATTTTAGGTTAATAATTAAATAATATTAAATCAACTTAGCAGCTACTGTAAAATAACAATATCAATATAATTTAAAATATCCTAAACTGACATACCGTTTCCGCTCAGAATCGTTTTTCGTATACAATGATATTATATCATTGAATTCAAATTTAATACCATCCATTATACAGTGATCTACTTGCAACCTACTGTACAGCAGAGTGACATCCACTTGACCCTCCCTTTTTTTTTTTGAAAATAAAAAAAATTGCAATTTTTAATTTACAAACAATATAATTAGTCTATAAGTATGTGTAACTAACAATAAAATTTGGTGAAATTTTAGAATGGAGCGTCCAGTGACACTACTTCAAGAAGAATACCAACTTGAGATGTGTAGAGGATTGTCTGGAAAAGTGTTAGAAGTAAAATTGGAAATAATATAAGAAGCTCTGTTTTTTTTGAAATTTTTCATATTTTACTATATTGGGATGAGAGTAGTTATAGAGTTTTGATGATGAGGTCGTGCAGAGCGTGTGGTTGCTCTCGGACCGGGAAGCGTTACCTTTAGACCAAGGTTTATGGATCGGAACAATAGTTTATACTTTATAAGATAGACCCGTACAATTTCGAATATCATTGGTTACTGAAGGGTGAACCCACAGTTTATTAATTATGATTAATTTTGCTTTCTAAAGGGGTCTTGGAATCAAGAATTTGCCTTAGTTTATAGATTCCGATGTTTAACGATATTCTTCTAGATTTGATAGATTTATTCAGAGTTTCCCTGGTTAATCTCAGACATTGTATACCAACTATACACAATGGCTTCAAAATAGTAGAAACTATAACTGATGCATATTATTTCATTGCCCTAAAGGACTAAAAATATAATAAACAAATGTATTTTGGTTTTTGGAGGCGTGAAAAATTGTTTTTTGTTTTCACATCACGTAACTGTCAAACCATAATATAGTTATATAAGTATATAAAAAATGCAATATAATATGCAATCGTTCTTACCTATCGTTTCCACCAAAAAAAGGCGTTTCGGGCGATGCAAGTGCAATCGATATGTGAAGGTTTGTGATGGTCAACTGTCATGAGAACGCCCAACGCATATATTACATATACAGAATAGTGCCGTAACCAGAAAATATTATTGCATATTATTATTAAATATTAAAATAGTTTATAATAAATAATAATATTATTCCATTAAAAAACAACTCACCGATAAAAATTATTCTGTTACAATTTGTTGTTTAAGTACACTGAAAGTATAGGAGCTGATACAGAGGCGAATGCCTAATTATTGGACGACCTACTACAAAACTGCGACTATAATTGGACAGGTAACTTTGGGGACCATACTTTGATTTAGTATTCAATTTATTATTATTGGTGTAGACTATAAAGGTATATTGTTGTAGAAACTTTGAAATACTATACATGTGTGAAATATATAATTCTGGTTTAGTAATAACACCTCCTCACATTCCCCACTAAAACCATTGTACCGAACATATTTAATTTATTTTCTTCGTATGTAATATTATACGTGTGTGTTGTGTAAATTATGATGTGTAATTTAAAATATTATAACTAAACTATGATTACAATAAATGTCTGTACAAGATGAATTTCACTAAAATGAGTTAATATTCTGTTGATATATTATGTTAATTTATTTTTACTAAAAGGTGCCATTTTTTTTATTCTGAGGGGAGTGAATGATATTGTGTGTTATTATTATTTTTGAGTCCATGGTATGTTTTATTGTAGAAAAAATGTTTCTTAAACTTCGAGGGTGTTTTCTGGTAGCAAATTAGATGGTGTGTTGACAAAACGATAAAAACATTGACAAAACAACCTGTTACCATCAGTTGTTTGTAATTGCAGTGTATGGTATATTTTCTCGATTGATACATTAAATACCTTTCAAACTATAATTTTGATGCTATGTTTAAAATTTATAATTTACAAAATGATTTTCTATTTACAGCGCGAATATCTACTTATAATAATTGTTTCTATGTTCTTCTATTAAATCTATGAAAATCACTGAACTTGCTGCTGGATGAATGGCGAATTCATGGTGAATTTTAACAGGCATTGTGTATACACACACCGTATATATTATTATAGGTAATTAGGCACCTAGTAGGTTTAGGTATTTAAATTATGACTCGCTTAATATACGTATATATTTCTACTTTTATACGCATCGCCGACTTTAAATACTTTAGAGGAGTTTCACGGAATGCTTTATAATATTAAATTAGAACAAAGTTTGAGTGCTAAACAGTAAAAGTATGACTTCATTAAACGCTACTTTTTATTATATTTTCCATTCGTTTTGAATTTAATAAAACTTTGTAAGACACTTTGTAAAATAAAACGAGCGCACAGTATGACATTGTACAATATGCAAGTGTGGCATTATCAAATGAGCACATGAATAGGTCCACGTTGTTTGAAAATTGTAGAATATATATTATATATATCAACAAAAAACAATAAACATAAGTTATAGTGTCATAAATGAGACTCGAACAAACTATAGCGATGTATTATGTAATAATTATAATTTGGTAACGTCGGTAGGTACGCAACTATAAATAAACACTTGGATTAAATTATGATATATTATATTATGCTGGTTATGTATTTTTAATTAGTAATTACAAAAAATTATGTAGCTGCTAGAATTAAACTATATTTATTATTTATACAAAATGTGTATAAACTTTTATACAATAGTTAATGTTTAGTATCGGAAATAAATACGACAGCAAATTTATAATATTCAAGCCGTCAAAAATGTCAAAATGTTGTATTTAAATGAACTATATGCATGTCGTTATTCAATATACAGGATTGGTTGAAAATTTGAGGGAGATGCATCTTATTACGCCTTTTTAGAGGTACCCAGCAGGAATTTACCAAACAGTAGGTGTACGTTAGTTTATAAACGGAAATCCATTAAAATTAGGGTGGGGCTAACATTTTTAACATCAATATGAGCGAGGGGGTTAGATCCCACACAACTAAAAAGCTGAGCCTCCAAACCTGAAATTCCGCATATACGTTAGTTAAAAAAAAAATAATAATAGTAAAACGTGTTTGATTTCCTATAGCAGGTAATAAGTATAAATATTGTTATTGGTATAATATGTTGTGGTCCGAACATAAAAGCTATAATGGTTAGGTTGACATTGAGCTGCAGAAACCCAAGATGTTGTCGTATTATGCAGATATTATATTATGATTTTAGGACTCTCGGTGAATTTATTGTATTATAATATAATTATTAATTTATTTGAACTAACACCATATGGTGAACAAAATATAAACAATTAAATATTATGATATATTATGTATACTTTTATTGAGGAACGGTAAACAGTTCAAACAAACACGATTTAGTATAGACATAATATATACATAATTATATATTATATATCACAAGCAAAGTTTGTAACTCTTATACCTAGATCTGGAATAACATTCGCGTTTTAAATTTGTATTGAGTGGATTTTCGTGTATATAATTGTACTACGTCGTAATCGTTATACGTGTACATAATATGATAGGTAAAGGTATATTGTATATTTTTAACTGTTAAGATGATAATAATTTTTTTTAATGTTTAAATTTATTATAAATAAATGAGAATTTTTTAACGTATATTGTGAAGACATCTTTATTTTAAATAGGTAGATAATTGTGGATTAAAAACAAACATAACTAATGCATAGGAAGCTAATTATATAAATCTGAATCCATTATAGGATAGGCTCAAGTAAAGATTGATGAAAACTGATAGATACTGTTGATTGAGGTTGGCATATATATTTACTAGCGACGTTTTTTCTTTCCAAGTCCTGTCCATAAAATGCTCGGGTCGTGATTATTCGTACCACGATATGATTCCCCATCGTCGTTTCTTACAAAATTCCTCACATTATCCGATGGTTTACGTCCTCGAAAATAATTTCCAGGGTAAGATGTATCTGAAATAAACGTAAATCAAGTTATAAGATTAAAAAAAAAAAAATCAATAACGGTAATTTAAATCACATAATTATACATCATAATACATAGTTATTTAAAGTATGTAAATGCATGATCCCTATACAAAGATTATAAAATATATGTTGACTCTAAAAGGTATTAATACTATAGATAAACTTATTTACTTATACAAATACCAGATTTCTATAGTACAGTGCTAATTATTTAAATAGTTAGGTAGTACCTAATAACTATAATATAAAGAATCACACACTGTGTACGTTTTTAAAATTTCCGTTAAATAAAACATATAAAATGTAATGTATAATTTATTGTTATAATCAGTGCCGTTCAAAATGTATTCATATTAATTAAAATTAATTAAAAGTTCATTCAAATTTAATTATAATTTATATTATAAATATTATTAATGTATTCACATACATATTATATAATACGTAATCAACAAACTAATTCAATCTGTTTAATGTAAGCCAAGCCCACCAAAAACAATAAACAATATTGCTAATTAATAGTTGTTACTACCTAACAAAATTAGAAATTCATAAAATGGTTTTTTCAGGTTTCATAGAGTTACAATGTGATTACTAAAGTTATTGGTTATTACTTATTAGTAATTATATTGGTATTATTATGTGGTTAATAATTAATATCGTTAGATGATTTATAAATACTGACCACTGTACGCTCATACATTATACCAATTTGGCACCCTCAATTATTATATTATTATAATATTTTGTTCTCAAAATCGTGTAGTTTTTCAAACAGTTATTTTTATTTTGTACGCCACTTTCACTTTATAGTAATATAATTAGTTTGTGCAATTAAATTTACCGTTTATTATTTTAGAAAGTGTGGTCCTCGTCAAAGTTTAATTAAAAATACCACAAATTACAACTATAATATTATCTATAAATTATAATGAAGGTTATATTATTTCATGATAAGAATTGTTGTTGAAAAAATAATAATATTTAACTTTATAATAAAGCTCTAATTATGAAAATAAACTAAAAACCATAATTATAATACTATTATTAGGTAGTTAAATTTGTTTTAAAAAATAGAGTTAAAACCGTGTAGTTTATTTAAGGAATTAGTTAAATACTGGTTGACAACTTTATTGTCATCAAAAATGTTCCTTAAATTTGAGCATTTTCCATTTTGTCATTATTCGTTGATTGTTAGTGGAAGCAGTGTAAAAAATGGGCGTTCCATTACAATTTAATAGTAGTGTCTCCTCTGGCAAAATATGAATTACATTTTATTTAATCACATACCTATATTCATACGCATATTAAATGTTTAAGATGTCAACTGTAGAAATTAAAAATACATATATTATAATATATGCACAATGCACATAGCCCATATCAAACGGTTTTTTTACAGAATATAAACTTTTATTTCATTTATGCCAACGGATAGTGAAATTCCATTTTTAATGAAATCAGCCGACCAATAATTTACGTTGAATCTATTCTAAAGTCATGGATTTATAAATAGACACAACTACAGTGAGTCTGTATCCGATGCGTGACACAAAGAGTTTATTTATTTGTTTGTTTGTTTAGTTATTTGTTTATTAATAAATATAACAGGCAGTGCCTTTTGAATAAAAACTAGATAGATACATGTTTGATACGAGTATACAGAATATCGGTAGTAATCATAATAATAAAAATAATAACAATGTTAAATACAATTCAAATAATAAAGTGATTTGAAGAAAATGAAAAATAATTAAACAAGAAAGTTGCAGAATCATTGCTGATAGACATATTTAAGCGTCGCATTGGTTTGGTTTTTTTTATGCAATTGCTTTTAAATTGGGGAACATGAAAAGCCATGGGTGTATGGGTAAAGTGGTGTACTCCGCGAAGGGGAAGGGGTTTGAGTGTTCAACCTTGGTAATTTTTTTACTATACGCTACGCATAAATATTATATAAAAATGAATAAAATTTAAAAAAATCATGCTAATTATACAATATTGCTTAATGTGACCCCTCCCATTGAAAAAAAATCTGTGTACACCGTGATATGGACAGAATATTGAAACAAATTTCTGATAAACGATTGCACGGCGCCTAACCAAAGATTGATGTAATATAAAAGCACGGCCGAACTTGCTGGTCCTTCTAACAAGCATTAGCCGAAATCTTTAGACCCTCTGCAACAACACCTCACTGTCACTTGATAAAATTATAAGACCTACGGGTAAGTAAGAAAACGATGGTTCCACGAATTCAGTTCAATCATTATATCCCCAGGCGTAATTCCACAACTGAGAAAAAAATTATACTGGTGTGCACTCTTAGCATTTGACTCTTCTATTATATACACCGAGGAGACGTGGAAAGTTACAAACAAATTGGCAACTCCGACGACTGAGCTTCGGGCAGTCCTATTCCCAAAACAAAACGTATTCGGAACTAAGTGTCTTTATACGGACCATGGAATTCACCGCGAAGACGTAAGGCTAAAATCAGCGAAAAACCCGTTGGGCACATACAGTCAATAAAGAAAGTAGATAATAATATATTGGAATTATAAAGTTTAAATATATTCATCACTTATAATTTGATCATCGATACTTACTATAATAATATACACTATCTCAATGAGCGATTTGATTTTAAATTTAATACTACACATTATCTCCTAACTCAGCCCAATAATTGTAAAAAATATTGAAAAAAAATAAAATTCAACTATTTAATACCATAATAAAGCTGCCTAAAACTGTTAAATTTTGAATTGTTTTAATACATTTGTATAATTTATTCGCTATATTACTGATTTACACTTTATTACTTAGTTATTACAGTCCAGGGTTTATTTTAACATTAACATATTAAGTATTAAGTTAGTAGGTATTAATACTCGTATAATGAAATAAATTTAAACCATGAAATGTTCATAAATGTAATTATTTAATTTAACTATTATGTTATATAGGTAACTCAATTGCTTAGTTTAAAATTGAGTACTTTCAATCTCTATGGCTCCAACCTAATATTTCTGTTACATTAAAATTGTATATTACACTAATTAATTAATTTAGTAATTAGTTAAATTATGATTGTTAATTATTAAGTGATAGGTGGTTACAGAAGTTTAGGATTTATTTCATTATTAAATATTAATTTAATCAATTGAAAATATAATTTAATTGGCTTTTATAATTTTCCATTATGTTTTTAAAATGAAAATATATTGAATTGAATTTTTTAATAAATTAGAATCTTAGACACAAAATATACATTATATTATATAGGTATTACATATTATCAATTGTTAGAGTTCATTTTGGCAAGGATTTTTTTGTAACAAAATGTATGATACCCATTATTCTTGTGATTTTATTTATATCGTGGGTCTAAGAGATGAAAATACATTTCCGAAATAATATTACTATTTTGTTAGTCAATCACCTAAGTAAATAATACTTTTTAAAGCTTGAACATTATCATGGGTGCCTAATTGAAATAGTTTGTCGCACGTAAAAGAAATCGACATACATTATATATTATTTTCATGGCCAGAAAGATTTCATTAGTTTAATGAAATGATTGAGTGAAATTGAGTACTTAATTGTAGCGCTGACTTAAATAAAGAGGCATAAATAAGCACGACACGTTATTCAAAACATTCAACTTCTGAATTATAACGTACCTACGGAATTAAATAATAATGTTATACGAATGAATTATTGAAATGTTAAAAAAAAGATTTTATTATAGACGATTTAAGAATATTGGAAATAAAAATAAAAATAATTAATAAGTTATAATAATGTAATTAATAATAAATTAATTAATAATGTAATCATCCTGTGAGATTCACAATAGTAGTTAAAATATAAGGTTTGGAAATGTAATTAATAATTTCTGTTTGATTTGAATAATACATTTGATACGAATCTTAAACGAAAGCAGAGAACCTAAAATATTCGTTATACGTAATTAATTAACTATTTTCGAATTCAATCACTTATTCGGATAAAAGGAGTGTTCTGAAAGTATCATATTATAGTCAACGTATAGATTGGAAATTTGACACAAGTTATACTCTAAAATAAGGTCATGATAGGAATTTTACACTTGTTTTTGTTTTATACAATTTCGAAAAATAACAGTGAAACATACGAAAAAACATTTACGTGGAAAATTAATTATTTTAACTTATATTATACGCTTGATCGATAATTATTGATTTCAATGTATACATTATTATGATAATAAATAATATAATTTTAAATAGTTAAAAATGATCTTACAATTTTGTTTGCATAATATAATTTGATTTATATTTTATGTCACTCACTTATATTAATTTCGAACTTGCCACGTATAAATATTATTCGTATATTTAATAATTTATATGGACAGAATTAATGAGATTGCACCAGGTTAGGTTAGGTTAGGTGTGTAAATGTACCTACCAACGGGCGTGGAAAAAATAATTAATCTTAATATTTTTACTATTTTTATTTATTTATTAGTCTATTTACACTAATCTGTAGTTTATATAGTTGTAAAAAGACGCAGTTGATAACTTAAAGATAAAACTGGAAACAATATATTTCATCGAACACAAATTAAACTACCAACCGTTGGTGGTATTGTCAAACTTCGGTGGCATAACTAATTAATGTATTAGGTAAATTGTGTTAAGAAAAAAAATTGTTACACATCCCACACTACATAGATTACTATGTCCTACACATAAATTTCCAAAAGTAAATCTAATAATTTCACGATGGGTTCACAGTGGTCAAATCTAGCCGGTGTCCAAGCCGATTATTTAAATTGGATTGTTGTTATAGCCGAGTATAATATTATATAATATAGGTAACAAAATATATAGGTACCTAGGCCCGCCACGAAACGGTGAACGAGAAAAACAATTACTTCCAGACCGACGGGTCTGGTGAATTAAACGTGTTAACCACTGGTCATTCGCCTATTCCTATACAATATACCGCCAACAGCTTATTTGAAATCCGATTAAATATGACAGATTAACCTTTCAAGAAAACAAGCTTCCAATTATGTTTACCCCAGCTGCAACTCGGTCTGTGTGTTGATATTATTCATAACGGAAAATCCCCACGAAGTGTGCGTGTAATTTATAGTAGGTATATACAATTATTAGTTTAACATATTGTTAGGTATAGGTATTTACTACCACCTATCACTTGTCTGCAGTCATTTTCGAGCAATAATACCAAAACAGTATATCAAATTGCATCGAAATGAGAAAATTACCAAAAAATACCTTCACAACCAATACCTTTTAGCCAATAATAATAAACTATGCGATTTTAAAATTATTAGTTTAACTTACTCATATTGTTAGGTAAGTATAGGTTGAACCTATTAGGTTCTACCACCTATGTTCTACTACCTGTAGGTATTTATCCGCTATTTATCTGCAGTCATCACCGAGCAGTAGTTCCCCAAACAATATATTAAATGTGTGGAAGTCGTTGGTAGCAAATGTCTAGTTGCACTCTAATATTTTTTTAGACTATATGTCAATTTAAAACGCCAAGTTAAATATATGCTGGAAAAAGCCGATGATGCATTATCAAAGATAGAGATAAGTTGGTGAGTTTGATATTTGTATACGGTTTCTGTTTGTCTTATAAATATAATGTTTGATGTGTAGAATGTATAAGAACAAGATATATTTAAAAGATATGTAAAATTTTTTCACTCTTGTCAAACAAGAAATCTACGAGATCACTAAAACTTTGATTAAAAATGGCAAATAAAAAATAGCATACAATACATTTTATTAAAACTTTAATATCTGAATTGTAACCATTTTTTTTTTTAAACTATTAATATTATTCTGCGTGCAATTTAATAGGTAATAAGAATACCTATCAGTTCTAAAGTATAGGAAAACGTTCAGTCATATACGTGATAGTAACGTTATAGATGGAATGTTATAGATGTATGGAAGGACAATAGAAAATTAAGTAACTTAGGGTAAATTCCTTGAAGTGTAGGTGTATTGTCGAGTACCTAAATTATTTTTAAACAGTAAACTGACACTGATACAAAATATAAATAGAATCAATAAACACAATATGAAAGGAAAAATGTACAGAAGAAATTCTTTTTACTCAAAAATGTATAAACCTAATATGGCTATTAAATAATATAAGAGATATAAGGAAAAATGAGACAGGTAAAAGTGAGATGGTTCAATATAATAAAAAATTACAAGATCCAGTTGATTAATATAACATAACCAAAGAAATATTTAAAATGAGTAAATTAATTATTTGAGTTATTATTATTATAAATAAATGTAAATTATACTATTGTTAATTGTATTTAAAATTTTTTTTTTGTATATTGGTACATATGTGTTGGACAGTGAGGGACATTGTAATGGGGGCCGCTGGGAAATATTAACTAATAAAATGTTGAAAATACGCTACAATAATTTCCAGTTAAATTGGCTATACTCTGTTGATATTGTTCAAAATGATTTGAAAACTACACCATGCACTCCTAGGTAAAATTTCCAATTAGTTTATTATATTTTAAAACTTCACTATTTAACTATAAATTTGCTATGTTTCTTAAGAAATTTTTTCGTGAATCATGTTGCTTGCTGTAATTATTATTACCCGGCAGTTTAACGTGTGTTTTGAATATGTGTGTATTTTAAGGCATGTTTTTTTTATACTTAGATCCATACCATTAATGTACTTATACCTATATCGTACAGTTTATATATATTTCGTAATAACTATAAAGAAGAAGTTGTATTTACGTTGATTTTTGAAGTTAAACAACTATAGAGCCTAGAATCATAAGCTGTTGGCTAATGAAATTAATTAATAATTTATCGTACTCCTAAATTTACCAAAAGATTCAAATTATTTTATTTTGAAAGTCATTCCATAATGATAGTAAATATTAACAATTAAGTATAAAATATAATTACCTATAGTATATTAAATTGAAAAAAATTGTAACTATTATTTAAAAAACTAGCTTTTTTTACAGCTTTTTTGTTCTATCAACTTATTTACAAGAATATTTTAATTTAGACAGAATCGATTTTTAATGGTTAAATAATAATTTTCTAAATTATTGATACCGTAACAACATATAGTTAAGTAATATATTGCATAAATACATTTGCACGTGTAAATATAATGTATTACATTGAAAACGTTAAAGATTTATCAATTATGATATGGCATAATTTAATTAAAATTTGTAAATGATTGTCTCTTACCATATTTTCGTTGAATATTGTATTTGGATTGTTTATTTTCTTTCATTTGCTTAACATTAGCACTTATATTATCAAAAAACTGCTGCAAGTCACTCATAACATCTGTTTAAACAAAAAATATTTATTAATTTTAGAATAAATATACAAGGAAATCAGTTAATATAATGATAATGCGGTTTTTAATAATATTAGATCGTAAATTATTTATTTTTAAAGAGAATATTTCTAACCTATATATATAAAAGTGAGTAGGTATAATTATGTATATATTGATTAAATATATTATTTTTTATTTAACGTTAAAATTTATTAAAATTAAATATGCAACTGAAATTCGTGAACAATCATACAGATACGACAATTTTAATTCACAGATATGATTCATTTTTAGTTAATTTTTGTAGTAAAATGTCAAATACATATTTAAGTGTGAAAACAAAATAAAATCGCATAAAACAGTATCATTAGGTATCTATATTATGTTCCAAAATTTAAATGTAAAAATATTTAAGTAATAAACATTCATTTATCCCAAAAATTGAAAAATTAAAACAAAAAAACTATACCTACTATTTAAAAATGTATAATATTGCATATAGATTTAAAAATATCTAGTTAAACTGTATTACATTTTTATTTTAAAAGATAAAAACTAAGTGGATATATGCAATTATTACTATAATATAGTATATAATACATATAATATATAATGTATGAAATAAATGTAAAAATATTCTCTCATCAAGTTGTGTTTAAAAATAAATATATTTATGTTCACGTTTGTTATAAAATAAAATGTATTTTGTATTTAAAAATTGACGTAGGAGTATATATATATATGGTTAAAAAGTAAATACAAATAATCAAAAAGAAATAATATTGATGATCATTTTTTGTTCATAACTGTCTAGTAATAATTTGTGTTTATAATTCAAATCATCAAAGTTTGTACCTAAGTGGATGAAGAACCCTTTAACTTAAATTTTGTAAAAAATACTTCGTTATGGACATTCATGAATAATATTATTAACCATTAAGTTTTCGGGAGGCAGATTCATGCGTTCTCATTTCCATTTAATATCAGATAAGCAAACGTACAGCAAGAAACTTCTCTAGAATAATAATGTGCGCGATGGATTAATAATTACATAAAGGTTGACATTTTGGAAATCATCACAATTTTTCGCTATAGAACATAATCTAATAAAATAATTTGTACAAATATGTTTTTATCAAAATAATTATAAAAATAATAATAAAAAAAATTAAATAGTTAAGTGATTGTATATTAACTCTTTTCTACTTACCAATACTTTCATATGGAGTTAGAGAAGTTTGCGTTCGTTTCATCAGAGACGAAAATATGTCAGAACTTTTAACCTTCTTTGTATTTAATATATCTTTAGGAATATTACGTTCCAATATTTCTTTATCAAAATATAGTAGATCCCATATTGATTTAAGATTACTCTTTTCGATACCTAAAATAATAATAATAAATTCATAAATATGTATTATTGTGTATATGTTTATTAACATTACATATTGTTATTTCATCGTATATTTTAAGAAAATTGCGAAAATACTGTGAATTTTACGAAAAACCAATATATATATATATATATATATATATATATAGTGACTAATGTACTCAATTCAATTTATTTATTAATAATTCGGTTGTACCATTTAATACTAGCTACTAGCAACTTTGAAAAATTTTAATGTTTGTCATTTTTTGGTAACGCAAATATGTGGGGAATATTGCATTAATATAAAAATGAATTCACCAAATTATTTCCGAGTTATTATTTATGCAAATCATTTTAACGTGTACTGGTAAATTAGTTTTATTTGTTAGCGTTAAAAAATATATCGACGTACCTCATGAAAGTCAACTATATTAGTGTACAAACATTCAACTAGCTCAAAAAAATTAATATTACAATCGTGGATAATATATATATATATATAGGTGTATTTATTACTCTAGTACCTAGATCAAATTGTAAGACAGTTTCCGTATATCGATAAACTTCATCGTATTCTTAAATTGCATAATAGAATATGAAATCAGTCCCCGGTTTAACTACGTTATCCAAAATCACCAACAACCATTTGACAATTAAAATAGTATGAGTATACTATTTAAGTCTGTGCTACGTATTTATGAGCCACGTCGACAGTGAATACAACAGCTGGTGTACAATAGCCCGAATTAATTTTTTTTGAACGGAGTCTTGTATAGGCAAAACAGGTACATGTCATATCAGTTTTGAACTGAGGAGGATCATAATATAGTATAGGCCAGTAGGCCACTATACGGGTACCATATCAAAACTATGATAAAATACGTAATGCAAAAAATCATTATTCTATTAAAATCATATATTTAAAAAATATACAATGGTCTTAAATTGATGAACAAATCTCAAATATTTAAATTTAATACATTTATTAAAGCTTCAAAATAAATATAAAAACAACAATTCAGTATGATAAATAACTGCACCCTAATAATTATATATAATATATATAGGTAAATATTATTATATTTTCTGTATTTGTTCTTTGAAACGACCTCAAGGTCCTTGACAATGCTTATCAGAAATGGGTAGTAGAGAGATCATGTGATATATTTATCCATGTATACATAACTATGTGCATGATACCTACCCCCTTCTCCAAGAGGAGACATGTGTGGTATTTACTCCCAGTGGGACCTAGTTGAAAACCAGATGACGCAATATATATTGATCGTAATATATATTCGTTAAAAGTTAAATCTGGAAAAACTTAATCTTTATTTAATGAAGATTTTATTTGAAATCATTCAAAGACAAGTTTAATTAAGGCAATTGGGGTTAGCGTTTTGCATCATAAACAATAAAACAACATCTATAAGTTTTTATTTTCAAGATATTTTTTGAAACGTTATTTTTTAATTTAAAATATATTTTTTTTATCAATGATCTTTTTCCATCATCCTATAGAGAAGTTTATGTTTGCCTTCTTTATCTCATTTTTCTATTTTGACCATACGGACAAAATACACACAACGCAAGAAATGAAATTCATATAGTTCAAATATGAAATATTATGAACTTAAATCCACATATTTTTTTATATAAATACCTAGTACCTGCAAATAGTTGAACTTGAAAAATAAAAAACCAAAATATATGAAATTTCGTCTACGTGATTTGGACTCAATGTAAGCTACCATAGATTAGCGTGTGTCGAATTAAAATCCACTTTACATTCTAAACAATTTAAAATTATTTATTTCAGTTTTTAGGAAATATACATATACACTGGTAAATTAAATTTTTTGATTTTAATTTAATATGATAATTTGTTTTGTGAAATAACACAATATTGAAAATTGAAAATTATTATATATTATTATTATTATAATTATCATATAATCAAACCTGATTTTAATCTATTAAATATTTTTTTTAAATTAAAAAAAAATCAATAATTTTACAGTGGATTTATGAACAGTTAAAATTTTTTTTTATTGATTTTTATACAATCTAAAAAAAACTATAGAACCATAAATACTATAAATACCAAACAAAATATTTTTATTATAAACATTAAACATATAATTACAGTTTTTAAAGAATTTTACGTTCACAAAGCCAAAAACTTTTTGAGAAAAATATAAATGCTTAAATAACAGTAACACTTGCTCTTATAATATCTAAACCCAATTATAAAAATTATTTTAACCTACAAATATATTTCCATTAGGATTCATATATTATTTTCGAAGTTTGTTTCATTCAAAAATATTCCAATAAAATGTGATTTCTATTTATCTTTTTTATGACTTAGGAACTTCTAAATTCAAAATAATTCAAAATTTAAGAAATAAATTTGATTTGAAGATTAGATTAGAAATGGTTTTGAAAAAAGTATTTTGCAGAAAATTACTCTCAGCGTGCTATGAAAATATCAATACGTTATTTGCAATACCTCTAAAAAGATTAGAAATTGATTAATGTGCATTTGACAGTTCATTTTTAGAATTTTCAATAGTTTTTGATAAAATCTTGACCATACGTATCTGGGTTCACCGAGGTCTGCTTGCAATTGTATTTCGATTTTCGAATCCAATGATTTATGACTACCTTAAAATGTTTAAATCTTTCGTCCCAATGAACCACATAATATAACTATTGACTTTCAAATGTTTTTTTTAAATATGCTAGTACCTACCAATAGTTTTATACAACTTTACAAGAGAGAAATTATAACATAAAAAATTCACAATTTTAATTACACTACATGTCTTTTAATCTTAGAACCCAAATTTCTAACTTCTTCTAAAAAAAATTTCAGTCACCCAAAGCAATAAATACAATTTGTTAATTACTCCTACATAAATAATACTATTTGAATCAATGATTTAAAAGGTATAAGATACAAAAAATATGAAAATACAGTTTGAACTGTATTTGCGCATTGATACATACACTGTGGTATGGTTTTTACCCCCCAAAATTCCTGTGAATGAATATTCCCGCTGCCAGGAATTTCTGATTGTGTCAGGATTGAGAACACCAAAATCTGTGAAAAATTTTAATTTATTTGTTTTAAATAAAACGGTCAACTACGAGTTTAAACATCTTTTTTTTTCCAATACCACACACAATAGTTTCCAATCTACGACATTCAAAAGAAATCAATGTTTCAAATTGGAATAATAGTGATGGAAAAAATTATCGATTGGCGATGAATGATAGCAAAACTAAGTATATTGTTGGGAGGGAATGGAAAAACAATCGTATTCGTCAATAATTTATTGACGTCACCAATCCGGAAAATTATTTCAAGATAGATTTATCCAGTCAATCGTATAATTGAAGTGATTATTTTATCATCTATCAAAACAATGTTGTTTTTCTACTAGAAATATTTTGTAAATGACAAATTAATCTTGACATAAACAATTTAAGTTTAATTCTGGAACAATTGGCCGTACCTACCGAAACATTTTGTCTGGAACCTAGGACAATAATATATTCAAAACTGGCACAAACCTAATCTAATGGCTAGCCCTGCATCGATTGTATCTATTCGCTAGTTACGGATGCCGACACAAGGTTTACCTCGAGTTGTGTATACTTTAGATGTGACCATATTATATGAACCAGGGCGGAGGTCTTCAAACTTTTTGGGCAGTGGGTTTATTTATTATTTTTAAAAAATCTCGTGTGCCATAGAGTTATATAATAGGAAGCAAAAAAGTAAATAAGTTATCAATAATATTACTAGTTACCGCAACGAATAACGTATATACGTGCTATCTTTAAAATCTGTTCATGGGCCTCGAATACCTACTCAAATAAAGATATGGCAGGCCCTAGGGTGTTCAGACGTCCTGGTTTTTCAAATGCTTATCATGGCGTCCCGTAAATTTCTATCGGGATTTCGGTATGTCCAAAAAAAAATAATTAGTTATTGAAAATTCGTATTGCGTCATTTGATAATTTATATTACCTCACTACGGCGCGTTATATCCCATTTTCGTCTTACCTATTTATTTAACGGTAATGTATTCGAGTGTAAAATTGTTTAAAATATTGAAGAAACAATAAAATTAAAAATTACATTAAATAATATAAAATGTACACATTTTATTATTATTAAGATTTATAAAAGATTTGTTGAATTGAATTATTATTTAGTACAAAGGATGTATATTGCTTGTTTATTCATTTTAGCTATGCTAACGTAATAAGAAAAAAAAAAAACAGTGAATTTTAATGGAATACATCCATTTTACTAACATAGTATCGATTCCACTAGAAAATATACATAGCCTAATTGAAACCTAATTAATGTTTTTCTTCTTCTAATTTTAAGTAGTATTATAATAATGATTTTAGGTTCTAAATGGAGCAATAAATCTATTAGTTTGGTGGGAGGGAGCCATGGCAGGCCATCTTCTTTTGAGGCTTGAAAATATATAACAAGGTTGCTCATAAACTGTTCTTATGTCAATTTAAATGTACTAAAAATATATAAAAGTTCTCTAATTCAAAATTAGAGAACATTTTTCAAATCACGAAAAATTGAAAAAAACATCAATTTTTATAACTAAGGCGTGAAAATATAAAATAAAGCTCCTCATAAACAGTTCTTACAAAAACCCAAAAATATATACAGTATATATATAGTATATGTCTTTTTTTAGACATTTGAAGTTAAAATTTCGATGAAATAAGATTAAAAAAATCAGAACCGTTTTTCGGACCCAATGATTTATCATTGATTTCACATTTAACTTTTATATTACCATAAACTACTCAATTACGAGGTACACTCGGCACCTACTGTATAGCAAACCTACTTGCACCAAATTTTTAAACTTAAATTTAGAAAAAATAAAATTGAATATTTAAATGAAATATACCATTTTTAAGCCTAAGATGCGTCGTAGTCCATGAAGTTTTATTATGATTCCCGACAAATTGTATTTTATCGGGAATAACTCATACTTTCTGTGATTATAATCGAAATTGAATATTATTATTTTGATTATTGTATGAAAGTTATTGGTTTGATATTTCTCAAAAGTATGTTTCATAGAGCTCACTCGCGCAATTGATTAAAAATTTGATATAAGAGGTATTTTGCTTCGGACAATGTAATGTTTTCAGTAAAATATGAGAACAATATAAACACAGTAAATGATATTATAATAAAATAGTTTTTTTTATTAATATTATTTTACTGTAACATGACTTGTTAAACTAGTAACGACAATCCTATAGTAAACTTATACGTTAGAGTTTGAATGTTTAATATAATCATAATTCATGACATTTTATTTCTATACTTAATATTATAGCTATTATAAATTATTTATCTTTTTAAAAATATCGAATAGCTTTTATTTAATATATTATATTCATAAATATACATACCTACCTACATTAAAAATAATAATTATATATATAGTTATAATGTTATACCTAAACTTTATTTTTATTTAATTGTATACATTTATTATATTATTACTTGTCTGTTAGTATAAAAGCTATATAAAACAATAGAAAACATTTTTTTTTGTTTGCCAAATGATGGCGTAGTATATTCTAATCCCTCTTTCAATTTACTCTTTGATCCATGCAAAACAATTGCAAAATCCAACATAATATAAAATAAGTTTCATATTTATTCTTTTAAATACAGACTTAAAAGATAATAATTGGGAAAACCTCAAATGTTTTAGACGTTTCAAAAACGTATGTAAAACTTTTGTAGTCCCGGCATTTACGTTTTTACGTTAACTTGTAAATCAATACAGAAATATCATAATTTATAAAAAGAAAAGTTAATATGCTGTATATCAAAAACTAAAGTATATTTTTAAGTGATCCTGTTTTTAGAATAATGTTTGTATATACATATATACAATCTAGTATTAGTACGAAGGGTTATAAAATATCACAGAAGGTTTTCTTTGTTTTTTTAAAAAAAAAGAAAAACAAAATATGTTGTTTCTCATTTATTATCTTAAACTGGCAGTTTCCATTTTACTTTAGAGTGGATCTAAGTACGAATCAACAGCCAGAATCAAATAACTAGATGTTTCAGGAGACTGGAACTTGTAAAATAGTCCACTCAACCGAAGTCCATGTAAAGTCACCGATATTTAGTGTTATGCATATCACAGGGGCATAAAATAACAATTTAAAACAATAAATAAATATTTTAATTCTCTTAAATCTGTGAAACTTCCATACACGTTGTACATTTTACAGTTTGTATATATAGGGTGATTCTTTTATCAAACAACACTCATCATTTGAAAAGTATTGAAAGTGTTGTTTGATAAAAGAATCACCCTGTATACAACATAATATGTAATACAAATTAAATAAATGTACCTATTTTATATTTTATAGAATAACTCAAGGGAATATTTTTAAAAGGTTTAATGTAAAAACTAAAAGATTGAAATCTGAAGAAGTTTAATTAGGAGAAAATTAATATTATTTTAATATTTAATTCTTATGTTATTTATTGTATTATATAAATACAGTAACAAATATAATTCTATTTTGTTTTATACCACTGAGGTTTTTAATTGGATATATTAGACAGCTAATGTTGGTGGGAGTTTTTTAACCTAACCTAACATTTATCCTGATTTAATTTCATTAGTTGTACTAAGTCGTAAAAGGAAATATTTCATTAAGTTAAAATAAATATTGACCGGAAAAGATTTTTTACAAACCATAATAAAGTATACTCTGTTATCAAATAAACAAAAAAGTGTAAAAACAGATAATTACAATACTTTGAAAATTAATTAAATGCTTTTGATGATTCTTATTTATTTGTTGCTGTTAGTTAACAGCATGGACTTAACATTTTAAAACAATGGGTCATGTTATTGTAAGAGAATAATTTAAAGGAAAAACATTATCAACGGACCATTTATCACCATTTCAGAATGTCTATGGGTCTAAAAGCATTATTTTGTTCACTGATGCGATAGAAACTTGAATTTAATTTCGTAGTGAGAAATTTTAATAACTGATACGGAAAACAATTTAATAAGGTTATATATTTCTATGTAAAATAGATATTATTTGATGTTAATAGCCCCCTGAACATATCTATCTATGTATTCTGAAGCTATAGCAGGGATGCAGGGTGCATTTTCATTATTTTCTTAAAAATACACATTTGATTCAATAAATTAAGTTAAATTAATATAGGTATTATTGAATTATAATAATATATTTACATATACATATTTTAATTTAATTACAAAAAAAAATACTATTTAAATGAGTACATTTTGAATATTTTTAGAAATAATGCTTATTGTTTTGTATCTAGAGTTTTTAATACTATCTATTAAAATATAATAATATTATTTATCTCTTAATCTCTTAATCTCTTAAATAGAAAAATATACAATAAAATAATGCGGTGAATTATTATTTAATCGTAACTATAACGAAATTTTAATAGGTACCTAATGTTAATACATTTAAATAAATTTACAATAAACGTGTATTAAAATTAATTATTACATAATAATATTATATGTAACTACTTGATATGTCATTATTATATAAATAAAAATATATAATATTATGTTATACCTTTTAGGTATAAATAATTAGAAAATCGTTTGTTTACAAAAGCAAAATTTAATTAATACCACAATGAAAATGTATACATTTTGTATTAGTTTATTCAATGACAAATTGATATATTAAAATGAAATGTCGATGAATCAAACTTGTTTTTCAGAAAATTAATCTAGTTAATATTTTATGAAATATATATGAAAACCTCAATAATTTGTAAATGCAAACATATACTCATATTATTATACAATTATACAAATTACGATATAATTATTAGAATCCAATGTATAATGGTATAAATAACTAATTAAATATAATTTTTTAGAACTAATTGCATAAAAATAATAATTACACAAATTGAGTTACAGCGTAAAATTACAATTTTTAATTATTAAAGTTTATTTATACTAAACATTTATTGGGCGTGGTAATATAAAAATAATAAATCATCATTTTGAATTTTTATTAATTTTTAAGTGAACGCTTTTTAAATAAGTCATTTTCAAAAATACTACATTAGTAATATGAATAAGATATAGAACACATGATATGAATATATTATATTTTTGCAAAGAAAAATTAAATAAGTACCTAATTCATATTAAGTAAATTCTACATCAAATAAATAAAACCGCTGTCTTTGTATACAAATTATTCATTTTTTTTTATTTCTACTTATATTTCAGTTTAACGTTGATAGATATATAAAAAAAAAAATAAAATAAAACCTTAAAGACATTCGGGTTTTTCCTGGTAAAAATAAAGAAATAAAAAATTATTTTGGCTTTGAAATGTATACGAGTAGGTAGTTAAAATGTATTGGTTTATGAGTAAGAAAAATAAATATATATATTATAACCTATAATATTTATTATAGATAGAATATTTTATTTTTATATTTATAACAAATTTAATATGTTATATATGCCTATATTATCTGAATAAACACATTTATTGAAGTTTTCGAAAACCAAGTTATCTTTTTTTTAAGTAATCAACATTTCAACTAGGTTATATGTCATGAATATCATTTTTTTTTTGTCATCTCCATAGTTTTATTCAGTTCCGTTTTACATGTGTGCATTTGAACATTTTACTATCAAAAGTATAATTTTATATTTTTTTAGAATTTTATAATTCAAGTATATTTTTAATTTAATATTATAAAAATTCTTTGTATTTTTATTATCCGGACCTTTTATTAAAATATTATCTAATAACGTATAACTAAATGTACAATAATTATTGAATGAAAAAATTCATTTAATTTTCATATTGCGTCGAATGTCTGAGTTATTCTATTATGTATATATATATATGTATGTATATGTATATGTATGTATAACATGTTAACAATAGCCTTATAACCAATATTTATGTATATTCGATTACAAAAAAAAAAAGTAATAACATTGAAAAACATAAAATATTTTGGATCCCGTTGCTCAGTGCAATTAAAATATATATTCTAGATTTCACGATTTAAAGAAAATAGAACAAATACATTTAATATTATTTAATTATGTTAAAAAAAATCCCAGATTTCTTTAATTCTATATTTCAGGCGTTCACCGATAAAAATTTAAAAAAATTTAATTTTTATGGAAATTATGTACAAATCGTAAAAACAAGTCTAATTATTACTTCATTTTTTTAGACATTTTTGCTGTTTTTATTTTATTATGTAAACACATTAATTCATTTTAAACGTTCAAGTGTATTAACTTGAATAATTGATACAAATCAGTATAAATATATGAATAATTAAGGACCAATTACGTGCTGGACATTAAATTTAAAAAAGTTAATTAAATATATATGAAATATTTGTCGAACGTATAATTTCCAAAAGTAATACATAAATGAATATGCATATGTTATTAGGAAACGGTTTCCGCTTGTAAAGAATGCATCCTTAAAAATAATTAATTTGGTAAACACATATTTTTAAAACGTAATAAAAATATAAAATAATGTATATATTAATATATATTAATGCAAAATATTGGTTTATTGAATGCTCACATATCTATTACTTATTTATTTTTCAATTACGTTCTTTTTCACGAAAATAAATAGATTCATTTTATTTATCATGTTATTTAATATTTTTAGTTAATCCAGTTTGTATGGAATATTAATTAAAAAAATTGAAAGTGAAATTATTAATTTATATCAAATAAATAGAATTTATACAGTTATGAGTTTTAAAATTTAAAATATAATTAAAATAAAAGTACCTTCAATATTTTTATGATTAAAATTCATAAATCTTTGAGTTATGAATACTTAATATAAGTATATTATAATTCAGAAAATACTCAGTTATTAACTATGAAATTTCAAATTTTTAAACGAAACAAAAAACTAAAAATGGATTTACCTCAGTTATAAAGTACCACAAATAATAGAAGATAAAACATTGCTACCAAATATCGAGTATACAATATAATTTTACATCATAAAAATAATATTTTATACAAATAAGAATAGTTATTTTAATATTGTGTAAAAATTAGATTTATTTAAAATATTATATTATTTATTTAAGTATTTAGTATAGTATACAGTATACATTTATTAAATTTATATTTTGTTTTATTAAAACTGTCCCGAATTCTTTCAATATAATTCAATATCGATATTTTTTTTTATGTAATCATGAGTAAAATAAGCTATTTATTATCTAAAAATTAGGTATTTTAAAATAATAAATATTTTTATTTTTGAAAAATAAGGCTTGATAATTTAAATATTATTTAACTTTTTCACATAAAAATCGTATATGAATTATATAAATAAGAATAGCTTACCTCCAGAATTTTTATGATTTATAAACCAAGCATTATTTTGATTGAGCAAGAATACCGACAAAGCTAGTGGGATTAGGACGTTCATGACGCGACGTTTGAACACGAATGACTTAATCTTCTCACCTAAGGGTCTGTGAAACACTAAACTGCACAAGTAAACACAGCCCATTCTTATGCCTCCCACTCTCTACTTTATTCTTCAATAATATTGCATTTTCATTTTCGTTTGCAAGCCTGCTGTAATAATAAAAGTAATTTGTCAATCATTAAGTGCAAATAAATTAATATAACTTTATAGTAATATTATTTATAGGTTTATAAATGCAATTTATTCAATAATTACAAATAATCGTTATAATATTTTATGTTGTTAGAAATAAATAAACTTATATTAATATTTGATATTTATGGTTTAATTCATAAAGCTATAATGATTTTGAATTACGAAATTATAAACTATAATATTTTTATAATCTGTGAATTAAATACAAAGTATTGATCTTTGTATATTTGTTCTAATTTATATTATTAAACCGAAGAATTTATCTGTGTATTTAAAACGGGTTAAATTAAAATAAATATCTAAATAAAAAGATTATTATACAATAGGTAATATAAAATATAAAATATTCAAATACTATATAACTCGATGTATACTAAAAAAAGAGATCAACTAAAGGTTGTTCACGGCTCTCTTAAAATTTAAAAAAGCTTTATTGTATTTTTTTGCTATCGATTTTGAGTGAAACTCGGTATAATCCAAAATTGTCAAAATTATTTTCAAATTTATCATATTTACTTAGCATTTCTTCAGTTATGTTGTACTTTATTTTTTGAAAATAATTAGGAAATTCAAAAATGCTGCTTCCTTGAAAAAGTCTTTTCTGAAAAAACGGAAATTATTATTAAATATTAATTGTTACATTTTTATTAAATTTGTATCCAAGTTTTTTTTATTTATTGGTAACAAGCAAAATAGGAAACCATCTTATACGTGTAAAATAAATTATCATTCACTTATTGAAAACATATATTCGGAATGAATTTTGTACTTTTGTACTTGCCAATATTGACTTAAAGGATAATTTATAATGATTTTGTATACGTTTATAAAGGTTAATAAATTAATTTTTTGTATTTCACAGTTTTTATTGATCTTCGATAGGTAGTTTAATTATTTAACATCATTAAATAGAGTAGGTCGCTAGATTTTTTTATCGATCATAATTTAACATAAATGCCTAATTTTTTTAATTCAATAGTGTATACAATATATTTTCAATTGTTTATTCAATAATGACTAATATATATTTTATATATTTAATAAATATATGATATTGGTCTGTAGTTGAGTCCTTCAAGTCACAATAATGGTGGGGGTTCAATTCCAAAATCATGTATTACAATCGACGAATTATTAGCATCCACCACTGATTCAATTCTTCCTTTACAGTAAAAACAAACACGTGAATAAAGTACGTGATGATTTATACATAATCTGAAATAAACCAAATTTAATTTGTATAAATACATGATTAAATTAAAGAACAAAATAAAATTACAATTACCCTAGTTCTTATTTAAGTATTTAATATCAGTCATAAAAAACTACTGAGTACATAGATTTTGTATGAAAAAAATAACATGAATGTATATTATAAAACATTTTTATATACAGGGTAATTCACCAATCATAAATATACTTACTTAAAGAACATATTTTCAAATTCTTGAGATTTTACTCACAATTTAAGGAGTGTGGCGAAACAAATTTCCGCTTTTCAAATGAGAACCCCCCTTTTATCTTACTAAATTATTTAGTGGAACATTTTTTTTTAATATTGATTTACCTTATTCAACATTTGAACAAATATTTTTTTAGTTATTAAAATATTTATATTAAGGATAATAGTCTTTAAAATGGTTTTCTTAAAATATAAAATAGATGTAATATTGGATCTGGTATTTACTATACTTGGACCATTTATATGAATTATAAATATTGATGGATTAATAAAAAACTTAAATTTTCAATTGACTATTGCCTTCTTATTTTCCCAAATCAACTATCATGGACATAATATTATTCTTAGTGCACAAAGTTAAATAACTCAAAAACTACTCATCCATTTATTTGTATAAAAAAGGAGTTGTCATTCGGAAAACAGAAGTATGTATATCTCCACAGGACACTCTTAAAGTAGTACAAAAATCTAGAGAATTTGAAAGTAATATGGTCTTTACTAAACTGTAAATACTGTAACTCAATTAAAATTGTAACTAATAGCCAAAAAAAAACATGGTATTTAAGTAAGTATATTTTAAAATCCCAAAAACCAGATTTTGAATAACAGCATTGTCGGAGAAGAAAAAGATGGTAAGCATGCTTGGTCAATCACCTGTATATTTTTACATTTTCAATCCTATAATTTTTTAACTACAATAATATTGTCTTCATTTGAACTTTAATTACGTATATAAAAAAAATCGTGCCTTAAATAGTCTTAATCTTTAATACTTATCAATTGCTATAACAACAATAACAACTTATAAAGAACCTTGTATTAAATTTTCTAGCATTTTTACCCAATGAATAAAATTATATTGAAAATTATAGAGTTAAAAACTAAAACAAAATGATTTTTTCGAAAATATTTAAGTACCCAGAAAAGATATAATGTTGAAGATTATCAAACTTTTTTACTGTCCCAAAAGGTGATGACAGACGAAATTAAAAAATTTAAAAAAAAACATCATTATAAAATCAATACATTCATCGCTCAGAATCTAAAACTTTAACGTACATCTAATGAGTAGGGAATCATCGAACTTCATCGAACACATGTCTTAAAAAAAATCGTATTGATACTTGATAAATTTGAAATTTTAGTACATAATAGTAATAAAATTTAGGTACATAATAATTTGATTAGACATTATAGAACTGTAAAAGAAGAGCAATTCTTTATTGTGTAAGGAATTATGTATTATACACTAGAAAGTTTCTAAAACGAGATATTATCGTTAGATTAATTTATCGTAATTATTTGACTGGCAGCACTGCGGGCAACTAGCGTTTATATAATTTTATTCGGGAAACTTTGATTCCCAGAACGCCTTCTCATTCAAAAGAGATGATAAATAGTATTAAATAGACAAATCCCCAATGTTGCAATATATCCCACAGAGACTTATTATGTGCCACTTAGCTTATAAAAAATGTAGCATTTTTAATATGAGGACTGTGCATTTTTGTAGATAAATTAATTTGCATTTTAGTGTTAATTTATGTAAGTAAGCAGTTAAGCACATGACTTTTCGTGCATTTAATGTATTCTGCCCACGTATTTTTCCCTTTTATATAATATCATATATTATAATAATTGTTTTAAGTTATAATGAGTATTGAGTAAAATTACTATGAACTATAATAAATATTAAATTGACTATAATATGAACATGAACTCACTTGCAGCATTGATGTTTACACGGCCTCAAAGTCATATTGTTTTTATTTGAATAACATATTATACACAAATCCTCCTCATTTATGCTGGAAGCCATAGATTTATGGCGCCTCATGTACCAATCCAAATGTTGGTACATATCACCAACTTTTTTAAGTTCTTCCTTAGTAAAATAAGTTTTATCTAGTGAAGACAAAATATGTTAAACATTATAAATTAAATATGAACTGTAGTCTGCAAAACATAATTAACAAATATTTAATTATTAAACCAAACAAAATTGAATTAAAATTGAACTATACAGTGTGTCCCGCAAAGATTTATTGTTAAAAAGTGGTGAAAGTAATATAATATCTATTACCAGGTATTATATTCTTAAGGGCGATACTGTAAAGAAAACAATTTTCATATATAATATAATATAAACAAGGCCGAATTTTTCGAAGAAATTTAAGTTTTTTCTCATTTAGTTAACAAAACAATATTGATGTAACAATTAGCTCTACTAACAATAAAAAAAAAAAAAAACATTTTCCGGAAAAAAAACGTCTTGTTTCATGGTGAACGAACAATGTAAAATTGAAATTAAAAACGAAAATAAAGCATTCGATAAATACAGGAAAACTAAACAACTAATCTATCTAATTACCCTAAAAAAAAGAGCAAAAAGCAAAATTTTTCTTTAAAGAAAATAAAAAAAAAAATCTTGGAATGAATACACGTCAACAATAATTATTAGTACCAAAAACTCTGCAGAAATTTGGAATAAAATCCGTTCTATAAAAGGAACTCAAAAAATATTACAAATAAAAGCACTAAAATCAAACGATTAAGCAATAACCGAAGATTTTGAAATAAGTAACATACTAGGAAAACAATTCTACGATGTAAGCAGTAACCTAAATCTGGAATTCACAAATTATAATCAAAAAGAATAAAACGAAATGATCATATTTACAGAAAACCAAAACAATGACACTCAAAAAGTAAATAAAGAAATAACACTACAAGAATTATTATATACTCTTAACAAAAAAAAAGCAATAGTCGGGGCCCTGATAATGTACCAATCACATTTTTAAAACATTTTCCAATAATCGGTATTGATAGGTAATCTCTTAAATCTTTATAACAAATTATGGCAACAGCACATCCTCCCAAAGCAATGGAAACAAACAATAATTCTGCCAATCCAGAAACTTCATTCAAACAAATATGAAACTCAAAGTTATCGCCTAATATCTCTGTTTTGTACTCTCACCAAAATTTTCGAAGACATAACAAATCAACGATTAATATGATACCTGGAAAAAACATATGTATAAAATAAAGTATGATTGCCATACCGCAAAAGAGACCGACATCTAAAAAGCATCTGAGTGCAAAAATCACATGCTATTACTCAGTACCTATGGACATCAAAAAGGCAGTCGATACGACATAGATGGGATATAGGGTTATTAAGCAATTACAAAATTAGGGGTTTACCGGAAATACAATAAACTTTATAAAATAAATTTTAAACGATAGAATATTCAAATTTGCCATCAACGGGCTATTCAAATCAATATAATCTTGAAAATGAAATACCACAAAGCTCGCCCATCAGAGCAACACTATTTATATTTGCAATTAACAATATGATCCAACAAATATCAAAACCTGCTAAAATGTTCTTTTATACTGACGACAGTTATATCTGGACCAGGCATAAAAATCTTAAATACATAGAAAACAAAATCAAACACTGCACAAATAATCTAAGTATTTGGGAAAATCTTTGGGATTTTCCTTTTTCCCGGATAAATTAAAATACGTTATATTTTCTAATAGTAAAAACCTAATAAAACCAAATATTACACTTGGTAATAAACATTACACTAAAACAATGAAGATATAAGGACTAACTTTTGATGAAAAACTCACATGGAAAAAACACATAAATAACGTAAAAATTAACACGAAAAACAGACTAAACATAATAAAAATGCTAGCGAATATACGCCGGGGAGCAGACACAGCAATATTACTATTAATAAACAACTTACTTATCAGATCAGTAATAGATTATGGCTCAATACTTTACAGTACAGCAAAAAAATCAACACTTAAAACATAAGACATAATACACAATGCGGGTATAAGATTAAGCATAGGCGTATTTAAAAGTAGACAAATAGAAAATATATGACGTATAATAATTGCGGGTGAACTACCTTTAAAATATAGACTAAACAAATTACTACTAAAATTTGACGCTCTTAATGCAATGCATAACCAAAAATCTACCTACCACACAATAGTCAATCTCAGCTTTAATAATACATTTAATAACCACATTAAGCTAATACAACCTATGTACTGAAGAATAAATAAGCTCTCAACAGACCACCAACTCAATCTGAAGCACATATCAAATTATGAAATACCTAACATTCCACCATAGATAAATCAAAAAATAACTCTAAATACATCATTAGCCTATAACAAAAAAAAGTACATCAATCTCATATAAACAATTATTTTATGAAATAATTGAACTATTGAAGCACTCTCCAATTATAAATATATACCTATGTTGACGCGCCAAAAACTGAAAAAGTACTGGAATAGCTATTTAAGCTCCTTATTTTCATCAAAAAAAGAAAAATAAACATTTACTGTAGCATATTTTTTTACCGAAATGTTAGCAATATACTCTGCTATAAAATATATATAAAAAACTACCCTATAATAATGTCATATTCACAGACTCACTAATCTCCGTAAAATGTTTAAGTAGCCATGGAAACAACAACTGTAGTCTTAAATCAAAAATAATAGAAGCCGTAAATAACCGTAAAAATGAAATAACTATTGCCTGGATACTAGGTATCAGCTAGGTCACAGTAACATAGAAGGTTATGAAAGAGTAGACTATCTAGCAAAAGAAGCAGCCAATAATGAGAACATAGAAATAAGCGAGAAACACTGTACTTATGAAAACACACTAAGATGTATTAATATTACAATTTGAGAAAAATGGTCACTCAAATGGAAAAGAAAATAAACTAAGCTCAGCAAAATAAAATGTACAACAGAACGTTTGAAAAACATAGCTTATCTTAATAGAAAAGAAGAAGTAATATTAACACGTCTAAGGACACAAAAGAATAAACTAAATGTGCAACATGTGGAGTCCATCTGACAATTATCAAACATATACTCGTCGAATGCAGACGAACAAAAGCCGCTAGAACTAAACACAACATACCAGAATTTCTATATGAATCACTAGGTTCGAAAGTATCAACCATCAAACAGACACTAAGCTTCATAAATGTAAAATTAAATACAAATTGAAAATGTATTATAAAAAATTATTGTGTAATATGTAAAAACAAAAAATTATTGTCAAATGTCAGCCAATGGCCACCACTGTCGAGGCTTATTTCTAATAAAAAAAATATATAATATATAAATAAAAACAATAGAATACATTTTTGAAATATTTTAAAACCGTAAAATATGTAAAGCTTTTATTTGAATTCATGTCTGATCTTGGATGTTGATTGAGGTATTCTCTTTCTACCTTTAATTGTCCTTAATATAAAGTTGTAATAATTCCCTTTAGTCCAAATCTCCAAAATTATATAAATCGAAATTGACCCGACTTTAACATTAATATCGTTTATTTAAATTTCACTTAATCATGATATTATAATATAGAATGAAAACATTATGGATCAATTGATAAACTTGAACAATATTATATTTAATTAAGGAGTTATAGTAGGTATTTTTAAGAACTTAATGATAATAAAATGTAATTAAGAGAACCAAAAGAAAAAATATATAATATTATATCATAACTATATGGTATTAAATATTTTAAAAACATAATTATAAATACTTTAAAATACAAATATCATTTACAATAACTCAAGGAAAATGGTTCATCATTTTCGATTGCTGGTAATATAATAAAGTCCAAAGATGCCAAATCAAAATTTGGATCTGAAATTAATACATCTGTAATTTCTGGAATACTGGAAATCTTACTGGGTCTTTCAGCATTTTCTTCTGTAACTAATATAGTTGCACAGGTTATTCAAATATAATGTTTAGGTGATGAATTTTTTAGTTTTTAAGCTTATACAGTTAAAATCTAAATTTTTACTAATTCTAAACTTATTTTATCTATCTTCATATTATTCAATAATCATAATGCATTATACAAAATATATTAAATACAGAATTAAAATGTTTGTACTTTTTAGGTACTATAGTTACTTAAATAGTATATTTTTTTTTATGTATTGAGTTCTATAAAACTGCCTTAATACGATTCTAAATAAGTAATTGTAATCCATCAATCGGTTATTTTGGTTAGAATAAATTATATAACTACTGTAACTAACAAATAATATGTATTTTGTTACACACTACAAATTACAATATAGAATATAATATAATGTTAAAACAATTAAAACCGTTAAATTTAAGTTACAATTTTTATAAATTTTTTGAGTATTAAAAATAAATATAATATTCTATTTACTTATTTATATTTTGTTAAAAATAATATAATATATATAATATATATATATTATATATATATATTATAGTTTAGACGTAGCTGGTTATGTTTCTAAAATTGAAAATATTTGAGGTTTGTTACCCTTTCTATTTATCTCACCGTCCAACATTGATAACAAAACACCAGTTGTAGCTACAAGAATTGTAAACTTATGTACACATTCCATATGCGGTAAAGATGATTGTAAAATTCGGCTAAACGTAGAAGATGATGCATTTATACGATTGAGAATTTGACATATTAACTGAAAAGCACAAAACAATTAATGTATTACATTATGTAGGTAGTGCATCATATTTAAAAAAAAAACAATTCAAGTATTCCTCGAAACCTGAAAGACTCTGCCAAGGGATCCATCTTGGTCAATTATAATATTACGGTCAAAATGAATCATCATTTCAATGACACGTAATAATGTTACAGTGTAAATAAAACTTTTACTACACATTTTTAGCTTGTTCACTTCTTCCGATGAAATAACAAGAGAATTGTTTTCATTTATATCTTTTACCTATTAAAATTGTAAGAGTGAAAGTATATAACTTCATATATAAAATGAAACTTACAAATTGAATGTATGAATATAATCAACACAATCATACATACTTCTTGGAATAAGCTTATGAACTCAGAAAATGCCCAGTTTAGATAATTTAAAGAGTTATTGATAAAATTTGACGCTGTTTCTTTGTCATGAGCTATAACCATTCGTATGTCATTTTGAAACACGGTAGCAGGTGGTCGTACTGTCAAGAAAAAAACACAATAATTATAACTACCTAGTACAAGAAAGTTATAAAACTATAACCAGTGCCCATGTTAGAAAACACAATTTCTTCAAGTGCTTCTTGTGTAGAGATGTGTTTATTTTTTAGATGAGGCGGTCGTACATAACGAAATGCAAATCCAGAACCGTACCAAATTAACATCAATATCAAATTGGTTTTAATCCACATTTTTCGCTCCGTCGGTTTGAAAATTGATTTTATCGCACGCAGTCGTCTTAAAAAAATATAATTCTCATCGTTATTAAACATATTTTGTATGTTTGTATATAAACCATGTATAATGATTAATGATATGGTATAGGCTATGGTATATACATCAGTACATCACAATTATACAAAACTAAAACAATTTTTTAAATATTTGGCAGATTCAATTAAGAAGGATATTCTTAAATAATATATCTTACGATCTTTCTGAAACTGCTTGGAGAGTAGCAACTGATTTAGGATTAGTCAAATACAATGTGACTCCTTGTACAATTATTTCTTTAGTTTTCGGATGGATTATTCTATGATCATTGAAAATATCAAGTAATATTTCAGCAATTAACATGGCTAACCATTTTTTATCTAAAATTTAAACATGTATTAATTAATATCTTGATATTACGATTATTCCAACATTTTATTTTAAACGCGTAATATTACCAACTATAATAGCATCAAACTTCTGGATTACGTTAGTGTAATCAGGCAATAGAACAGCTAATCCCATAAGATTATCTATATAAAATTCTGGGACGAATCTGAACAATTCGTCTTCAGCATCCGAACAATATTTTACTGTGTTCAAAACGATCGAAAGAATCCATTCTAAAATTTTTTCATTCGCATCTACAAATATCAAACTCTTCAGCCAGGCTACATGCCTCATGGATAAACAAACTTTTTTTTCAATGTCCTATACAAATATGTATGCATAATTTGTTTTTAATATGTCAATAAATATACATTTACATATACATTTGTATACCTATTATGTAAATGTTTTTATAAAAATATAAATAAATAATACCTTAAGGGTGTGCTCTAACACATCCACGTTTTCGTTGGAAATTTTTAATTCATAATCTATAATAGCGTAATCTATCGATAAATCGACTAATCTGTCTTTGAAAGCTACATACTATAAGAATATATTGTATTAAGTATATATTAATAAAAATTACAACAAATAATTAATTGATTGCCTTAAAGATATCATTGAGTGTTGCGTTCATATCTTACTTCAATTAATTGCCTATGGCTAGCTACGTGATATAAGCACATTATATTGTTCAGCAGCACGGAAAAAACATGCATTTTGTCTGTAGGCAAATGATCAAATGACAATATTCTATTCATAACAGCATCGGCGATGTGGGTGTTTGCATTTCTGTCTTCAGTATTCCTAATGATTCTTGTTAAAACAGTAATCAAACCAGCCGCAGAATTAATTTCTATCATTTCATCCTCAACGTCGACTTAAACAAAAATCGTAAAAGCTGTATGACCTATTATAAGATGTATATTATAGGTAAATCAAGATCGAAGAAATATCCCTTTAAATGATTTAACGTTACTCGCACTTAATTAACATTTAATGTGATTAATTTTACATTTGACATTTAATAACAGGATAATATTATAATATAATTGAACATGAAAATTACATTTAAAATTGGGCAATTATTATATTATTAAATACACGTAAAACATTCAAATAATATTACTGTTTGATTTTGATAATGTAGTAACTAATTAATACAGAAATGAAGTTTGGTGTAGAAAATTAAATCTATTACAGTATAAACTGCACATAAAAGTAACACTGTGTATTTAAGTAGGCACCATTACATATTTACATATATGTGTTGCATAAAACTATAAGATACTTTTATTAATAATTAAGTTATTAAATATTATTAGCAGCTGGTCACACACTATGGATTTATTTTCCTGTGAACAAGCTATTTCTATGTAGGTACACGGTTCGAACTACACAATAAACGGACAAATAAAACCGTAATGTGTGACCTGTAGCTTGAAAGTAAAAAAATATAAATCACGGTAAACAGTAAAAAATATGTTTTTAAAGATTTCGAATTTATATGAAAATATTAAAACGTCAAAGTATCTAAGCTTCATAAATGTGTGAAAAATATTATCAAATTAGACTGTATTATTTCAAATGTGACAAGATCAATAAAAAAAAATATAGATTACATTATATTATTATATTATTAGCTTTTTTTATATGAAATATTAAAAATTTAAAATAAAAATATAACGCAAGAAAAGCACATAAATTTAATATCATTTCAATTTTAAATGTGATTAACAACATTTTAAAACACTAATAGCACCAAGACTTTTTATTTTTTTTTTTATTGAAAGTATATAACTTATTATAAAATGTAGTAAATGACATTTTAAGCAAAATACGCTTAAGTAGTTACATGAGTGACAATAATATTATTATCATTATGATAGATGTTATATGAATTGTATTAATTGGATAAATTCTGTAGAATAATTTACAAACCTTTCGCCCGTCAAAAATATTGTATAAACTAATAAACGCCCTATATAAGCCCTATAACAGCTAAAACCTACAGCTCGATTCAAAGATTACAACATATAATGAATTCCAAATTTAAAAATAATAATAAGCTATGCAATATAAGCTTATAGAGCTGTATATTTTTTTTTCAAATACCTAGTATTTCCATTTTATACATATACAAAACAATCGCCTATTATTTAACGTACACAAAATGTATTTTTATATAACGTTTGATTACAACATAACAATTCAAATATTTATGCATAATATAACCAATGTTGAACAAAATAAAAATATATTTATATTAAACTGAAATTGAATCATAGCCAATAAATATATAGGGCACAGAATATAATACGTTATCAGAAATCTGCAGGTCACTGTTACCATAATTAAATGCATCACTTGCAAGAATATTACTTTCAATGTCATCATCGTTTCGGCTGTCGAATGGAGGTCCTAGTTTCGATTTAATATTTTCTTTATATGTGTTTTTCAAATACGAAAATGTGCCTCCAATTCGTTCGATTCCAAAAAAATTGTAGTTTTCCAAATAAAAAATATTTGGGTGTATTCTTAAGTTTTCTCCGGCAATTAGTTCTTCAGTCCATAGTTCACGTATGAGAAATGACATACGAAAGAATGTACTCAATAATACCGGACCCGGTAATTTTAAAATAGGATCATTCTAGACAATTTAAGAAAATTTAAAATAATATAGTTTTTAAAACACTTAAATCATATATTATAACGTACAAACACATTGATGTACCCAGAGAGGTGGCTAATGGGGCTCAGCACCCCCATTTGTTATTGTATAAATCTTATACAATAAAAGGCAAAGTACAAACCATGATATTTCTTAAAACGGTTTTGATGAAACATTTTGCGTAGTATTAATTATTTATTATTTATTTACCCTCCCCCCATTTGAAAAATCCCGCGTACGCCACTGTACGGACAGTGGACACAACTATTTTTATATTTTAGATTCTTTTTTCTAAAATATCTATACATTACTTTCATAATAACTAATAACACAACCTTTCTTTTCAGAAGAATTTTAAATAATAGTAGCTAAATTGAAAAAAATAAATTAGGTACCTAAACTAAAAGTAAGCTATTTTATGTATGATATACTAGCTGACCCCGTGCACTTCGTTGCCCTTTAAGAATGCCAACTCTATGTGTTTAAAACTTTGAAAATTGAAAGCCTCAAGCTATCACTGTTTAGGCTCTACGTTAATTAACCAGTGAGTCAATCAGGACACGTTTGGTTACATTATATTATGGCCATCCCGCCCGGCGTTGCCCGTGAGACTAGCTTGCGTTTATGAGAGTAGTATATTATCAAGTAGGAAATCAAATTGTGGTAGATTGCGGACCCCTTGGGATGCGTATGGAAATGTATAATTTAACTCTTAAGTATCAAAGTTATAACAAGTTTATCGATTTTACTTAATCCAACAGATGGTGCCACCAGTTTATTCCTATTTTACCCCTATTTCACCCGCTTCAAGTTTTATTTTCGTGACAAAAAATAGCCTATCCCACTCAGGAATAATGTAGCTTTCTACTGATGAAAGAGTTTTCAAAATTGGCCAAGTGTTTTTTGAGATTTTTACTGACAAACACAGTCTATTTACATAATAGTAAAATAAGATATTAAGATAAGATTAACCAATATTTAAATGTCTTATTGGAACATAATATGAAAGGTGTTAAGTCCCTGCTTTAGAGTTGAGATCCCGCAAAGGGAAAATAATTCTAATACCTAATATAGGATTTCAATCATAAATAGTTTATTATATTTAGGTACTAAATATTTTATTTTATTTGTATTTCAATAAGAATACAAACCATTTTCGTATAGTATTGTTCAATTAATATTAATATTATTTAGGTACAATCATCAACGTAAATAGTTAATTTGGACTTTTGAAGACTGAAAATATTTGAATATACTAAATCTGGTGAAATTTAATAAAATTCAGAAAAAAAATGTCATAGTATTTACGATAGTAAAAAAAATCAATAATATTTACCCTCCAATAAATCATATTTTCTTGAGTAAAACTTTGAAATTTTCTACTAAATAAAACTCTGGAGCTCACCACTGTGTCTGTTTGATCATTGTCGTTTAGTAAGGTTTTAAGAAATATTATTTGAAGTTTTTCTAATTCTGTTTGGTTAAAATATTATTTAAATGTGGGTTATGAATAAGTATCATATAATATATATATATATATATATATATTACGATTCAATATTTTTTTGATTTTTTCACTCGCTTCGTTGAAAGATGATTTACATTTCTTATAATCTCGTGGGAAATTTTTTACCAATTTGTTTTGCATATCTTCCGCCAAATCTACATTTTCTATGCTCCAATATACCCGTGGTATCATTTGTTCGAGCATTTCATCGGACGGAGATATAATATGCAAGAAGTGAGCAAATCTATAAAATGAATTATTTTTTTAATGCATATTGTTTACAGTTACTATTACAGTATTACACAATGTGAGAATAATATTATTTACTGTACTATTAATACATTAATACCTTTATGCTTTATGTGTCTAATACCAGTAATACCTATATTGCATGTATAGCTATATAATATTTTAATAAAATGGACATTGCCCAATAGTAATAAATAGCTAAATAGCCTATATGTCCAGGTTTTTCAAATACATACAATGCTAAATGTAGGGTATGCAATTTCGTAGGTACATTTTTTATGAGAATCGTTTTAAATGAACACAGATCGTAATAATTACAAATATACTTACCTATTAGTATATAAAGGGATAAAATATGATATTGGTTATTAATTATTGTTTTATCAAACGCCGTGAGTAGAACATTATACATATTGAAATAATACAATACGTGGATACAATTATTTGATTTAAACATATTGTACCTAATTTACCTATTTCTGTAACTTAATGAGACAAAAAATTCTCTTCATTCTGAACAAAGAATTAATATTTGATGATAAATAAAGAATAGATTATAAGTCAACAAGAGACGTATTCTAATTTGAAAAAGGTTTTCATATTTTCATCAACATTTGTGACAAGTAAAATAAATAGTAAAATATATTATTATGTATAGAACAATAAAAACTATGAACTGTCAAGAAATTATATTATGTTCAGCACCGGAGCAACAGCGTATTATTAAATTCAGTACTATACATTCTAAAACACGAAGTTTAACGTTTCTTACTACTCATTTTAGTTTTGAAATTGTTTCAATAGTATCTTTTGTTATTAATCTTAGTATAAATATTAAATAGTATATCTCTTCGATGATAAAAAAAATTGTAATGATTATATATACCTACATATAATTAATAAATTATTTGTATCATATTAATAGGGTTTAATATTGCACCATGTGCAGTGTACCTATTTATATTATAATTTATAATTATATATTTATTCAAAAGTATATTTGTCTATTAATATTATGATCTAACATAAACCTACATTTTGCAAATTCTATAAATTAATATGCATATTATTGGCAAAGGGTTGAAGAAAACTGTACAATGCTAATCTTATAAATAATATAAAATGGTCACAAGATTTAATAGTTATGATTTTATTATTTTTTTCTTTATTAACCTTTATTTATATTATAATATTATTGTTTCGCCACTTTATACCAATATAGGTAGTATATATAAGGGAAGTTATACATTTTCTGCAACAGTATTACATAACAACTAATAGTACCTATTATTGTTTGATGTTAATCGTTTATTTAATATTACAAAAAGAAAACTTATAGTTAATAGCATTAACCTATAGTTAATAAGACTTATAGTACTGCAGTTAACATTTGTGTTGTTCATTATTAACTCTAATAAAACCATGAATTACTACAATTGTATAAATAATTTATTCGCAGTAATTAGCAATCATTGGGATCCAGATTTCAGATTTTTATCACATTTATAATTTATCTAGAATTTTGTTATATTTTCTTCAACTCTGAGTGATTAAAATGAGAACGCAATGTAGTGGATTTCAGTGAAATTGGCCTTAATTTTTAAATATTGAAATTTGAGTTTTAAAGATTAAACCATGTGGTTTTATTTTGTTTTTGTTATAATTATATTTCTGTTTCTTTCATATAGGTAATAGGTACGGTTTATTTGATTTAAAATGAAAAGTTGTATTAACAACAGTTGTTAATAACACGAAAAAAAATCATGTCACTGATTAATAGTAAAAAGAATACCTCACTAAGTTACAATATTTTATGTTGATAAATCTAAAATCGTGCTAAAAATAAATTAAATTTATGGTAGAATATATTATTATCAGTCACATGTTCACTATAATTAATACCTAAATCAAACACTACCTAGCAAAGATGATACAATGTACGTATATAATATGTTATATAATATAACATACATTATACATAAACTTTAAATTAAACTATTTCCCTTGGTTCTTTTGTACATTAATTAACAAACACTTATGATTAACAATAGGTATGTTATTATAATATTCTACTTGAAAAACGAGAAAGTAATTAGGTGTGGACGTGTGGTGTCTAATGTATTTTTTCGTTTAGAATCATACAACTTTTAAAGTGTGAAAAATATAATATTATCTTATTTAAAATGATAGTACGTACTTAATGCTGTCGAAAAAAATATTTACAATTGTCTCTTTTCTAGTGTTGGTTTCTTGACAAATTGCAGTTAAAAGTTTGAGTACTGTTGATTGATGGGATACGTCAAATCGATTCCTCCAAGTACATTTAAATTCACAAAGCAGACAAAATATTAAATAATTCATGATGGAAACCATTCTATATTTCTAGGCAATTAGAAAAATTTATGGTTACTCTACGTCTGTATATTTTAATTAGTTAAACCTTTAAGGCTTTAACCATATTATACACTAAATAAATTAATAAACACGTTATATTATTCTATGATAAATGTTATATTATGAACATTAAACACTGCGTTGATTAAAATTTAGTCAGAGTATTAGAAAATCCAAAATAATTAATACATAGCCTAAGTAACAACTTTTGACCAAATTGTATAGGTAGAGATTATTCGCTCGAGTCTTTGAATAAGTATTCATACGTGAAAAAAAGTAAAAAGTAATTTTCGAACTAAACAGTTACTACCTATGTGTAAATACAGTTCTTAATTCAAAACAAAATGTGAAATTATAACACTAAGCTTAAAACGAGTAAAATTATCAATTAACTAGGTATGATTTGCTACCAAAAACCACGATTAAAGTTAAAGATTGAAGAATTTTTTCCATTCCAGAAAGATATGACAGATACAAAAAAAAAACACAGACATACACATCAGTACCTACATCACAAATTCACAAACCAAATATTTATTATTTATACATGATTGACTATAATACAACAATGTATGTAAATACGAAATATTATGACGTGTATAACATAATTGTTAACAAATTATTATATTCTTATGCACTATTGTCTATTATGATATACAACGTTAAAAATATATAACTTACAGGTACGATTTCCCACATCAATTCAAAAAAAACTATTAGCTTTTGAGGCCTTTTTTTGTTCAAATTACTTAAGAATATTATAAAACAGCTATCTATAATAAATTGATTCTTCAATAAGTGTTCAAATTGACGAAACACTATATTTTTTATGACATTATTAATTTTTATTTTATCGTAGTGTTTCAAACTATTCTTCGTCTGAAAATATGTAGCCACAAGAGTTTTAAAAATAATTTCGAATATGAAAGTATAGAACTCACATTAATTTTATTTAGACTGATTTGGCTATCGATTAAAGTGAACATAGTTTTCTCAAGTCGTTTGAAATAGTTAGTTAGAACTATCGGACTATCGATTATAGGTTTTGATCTTAACACTGGAAATTTAAATGGTCTTCCGCCCAAATTAACAACCACGTTTTCTTCTTCGGAAAGAGTTAATGCAGGGAAATACGTCAAGTCACCTCCGTTTAATAACTCTTCGGATATTACACCAAGTGATTGACCATTACTAAAAATATATAAGTGACAACTGCAATATTGGGGTGTTTTTTAAACACTACAAGTATATATACAAGGCATAGGTATTCATAGATATTCGTGGCCAAAATGTTATTAAGAACATTTTGTTTTAAATTCAGTGTACAGATGCGGCTTATATTTTTATAATACTTAATATCTAGTTTATGTTAACTTAGTTCCGTGAGTAAAATATTTAGGCAAAATTGTATGACGAATCAATCTGTATTCGTCTTATCAAAATTGCAAGAGTGTACGAGTGTGTGGCATACCTATAGCAAATTTGCATTCATCAGAACCAATTTCGGGTTGTTAGCTTCAGTATTAAAGAGTTTTGAGTAATTATCAAACTTAAAGTTATTTATGTATGAACCTATTTTATATTATTTATATTGTTATTTCTTAATATTAATACGGTAACCGGTAAGTTGAATTAATATTATAAAATTACAACAAAATAACTAAAATACTTAGGAGGAACTTCATGTTAAATTTTCAGTCCTTAGCAATAAAATTTGAACATTCTATCAATTTTCAACTACAAAATAATTATTAAATTTTAAATTTGATAAATATTTTCAATAATCGAACTTTAAATGCTTATAAAACAAATTGTACCTTTGTATTTTAGTATTTTTTAACTACTATTGTAACGATATATCAGGAGTCTTGTATTAAATAAAACGAATAAAATTTTATTGAAATTCATAAAAAAAAAAAACTAAAAAGGGCGGGTAAGTGGATGTCACTCTGCTGTACAGTAGGTTCCAAGTAGGTCACTGTTTAATGGATGGTATTAAAATTGAATTCAATGATATAATATCATTGTATACGAAAAACGATTCTGAGCGGAGACGGCGTGTCAGTCCAAATTTGATCGCATGAAATAACTATAAAAAAAACTGTATGTTACAGAATAACCTACTGTTGTGGAACTTTGTTAAAAATTTTCAATCATAAGCAATAAAATTTTAACATTTTATCAATTTTTAACTATAAAATCATTTTTCAATTTTTAATTTGATAAATGTTATCGAAAATCAAACTTTAAATGGTTATAAAAAAAAAATTGTGCCTATGTATTTTTAATATTTTTCAATTACTATTGTAACAATATATCAGGAGCCATGTATTAAATTTTCATTATTTTTGGCCCAACAAATAAAAATGTATTGGTATTTATATAAAAAAAAACTAAAAAAATTGAAAATTGAAATGGTCCGTAAAAAGCTCAAAAACAGTTAAAATATATTCAAAATTAGATGGTGTATAGAAAATGCTTATATAAACATTCAGTGAAATTTTCATGCATCTACAGTTATTCGTTTTTGAATCGCAACAAAATAAGAAAATCGCTACATGAGAAATCAAGTGAATATCTAATCTTGTAAAAATTTGAGCTTAAAATGCTCATAAAAATTTATTATGACTTGCTTATAAACATTTTTTTATTGATAAAATTATGCAAACTTATGAGGAATCTTGCATTACATTTTCAAACCTTAGATTTAAAAAGAAAAATTTTTATGAATTTGTAGGATGTGTAGAAAATGCTTAGATAAATATTCGGCCAAAATTGTATGTACCTATGTAACCTAACCAAAATCGATTTTGTCGATAATTGGTTTTCCGTAAAAATTCCCGGTTTTTCCTTAATTTTTCATTTGTTTTTCACGGCGCTTTAGAAAACTACTGGGAAATTTTAACTTTTGACTCCCCAAAGTACCAACTATATTCACTTTCCTATCAAAAAAGGTACTATTGAAGAAAATCGAAGCATTTTTACTGTCCTAAAAGGTGATGACGGTATCTAAAATATTGGAAACTGAATATGTCCGTAAACAGTTCAAAACAAATCAAAATATTTTCAAAATTGTATCATGTAAAAAAAATGCTAATATAAACTTATGATGTAAATATCAAGTATCTATAGTTAATGTCCTTTATGTTTTACTGCAAAATGAGAAAATGGCTACATGAGAAATCGAGTGAATATCCAATGTTGTAAAAATATGAACTTCAAAAACTCATAAAAGTTTAAGTCGGCTTCCTTATAGACATTTTTTTTTTGATAAAAATAGACAAACTCATAAGAAATCTTGTATTACATTTTAAAATCTAAGATTTAAAAAGAAGAATTTTTTAGAATTTCCAACACAAAATAATTTGCACATTTTCGTGATTTCTATACGTCCTTTGTCAAAATTCGAACTTTAAACGCTTATAAAAATAAATTGTGATTGTGTATTTTTAATATTTTTAACTACTATTGTAACAATAATATTAGGAGCTTTGTATTCGATTTTCAAGCTTTTTTACCCAATAAATAAAATTTGATAGATATTAATAAAAAAAAAACTAAAAAAATTAGAAACTGAATTGGTCCGCAAACCAGTTCAAAACAAATCAAAATATTTTGAAAATATTTTGAAAATTTTATAGTGTATAGAAAATGCTAATATAAACATTCAATCAAAATTGCATGTATCTTTATGGTTATTTGTTAAAGAGTTACACCAAAAACCAAAATCGATTTTGTCGAAAACAGATCTTACGTAAAAATTCACGTTTTTCCTTAATTTTTTTTTTTGTTTTTCCCGGTGCTTTTGAAAACTATTGGTAATTTTAAATTTTGACTTCCTCGATGTTCCAACTAGATTCACTTTCCCATCAAACAAAATACTGAAGATGAAAATCGTAGCATTATTTCCACAACTTATCGTGTACACAGACACAAAAAAAAAATTAAAAAACACACGTCTTTGTAAAATCAATACATTCATTGCTCCGCTCAGAATCTAAAAAACTCATTATAACATTAAAAAAAAATAATCTATAATGCAAATCACCAACAATTTGATTTTCCTTAAAAGGACATAGTACCTGCATAATAATATGTTGTCTCTTAAATATTAGAGTAGATACAGAATTTACTTATAATAAAACTTAAATGTTAGATCATTATCTGTGTTTTCTCATTGACTTTTTATGATATTTTAAATTTTAAGTGAATTATGTTTTTTCCAAATATTAGTATTTTACATACTCATAACTCATTTAAAAATTTAAATATCGTAAAAAACCAACAAGGAAACACAGATTATATTATTCTTACATTTATATTTGATAATAAGTCAATTCACTCTAATATTTAAAGTAACAACACAAAATTGGAACTGCTGGATGCACATTTTGATATATTATGCGTTTGTAAGACGAATACGACACACACGGGTACAACGTCCTCTTAGATATCATGAACCACCTGTATAGATACCTATTTCTTCTTACTACTATTCGAATCCCTATTTAATTAAACTACCAGCTATAGGTACTATTAAATGTGTATCATAGTAAAATTGCAATAGTAATACTTGAAAAATTCCATAGACTTGTGTGTCAAGTCAATAGTGCAACCGATTATATTTCCTACTCTCCATTTTCGACCGTACGTCATCGCATTAGACATACTCCACTTTTCTAAACGATAACCATCGAAACCATACGAATTTTCTGTTTCTCCTAGAATAATGTGTAAGGCATAAATATTTTATTGTATTATAATTTATAACAAACCATTGTCAATAAACCAATATTGTTTGGCACTGTCTTAATATAGATTACATTTTTTGTCATCGAAATATTATGTTAAATACCTACTCCCTGTTCGTCAGTAAACGTACACTTCTGAGTGGCCCATCCTATACGCATCGGCCCATTAGAATTAAGTTGTACTTCGTATTGATAAACGTTACCATCGTTGTTTATGCTATGGACCGATTTCACAGTCGCCATATTACTCCTTGAATACATCGTATTGAATGCCGTCAACATCATGTGTCCGTTTCGGTGGTTTGAATTAAAAGATTCGACATTTTCAAAATACGCTTTTTCTACTGTTAACAGTTCATCAAATTCTGATTTGTCAGCTAATATTTCCATATCTTCTTTCAATTTATCAATGCTAATAATTATAATACAAATTATTTGTTACAGCTGAGATAAGATATACCTACCTAATATAAATAATATAATAAAATTGATTTTAACGCTTTACTTTAAATAAACTTTTTCATTCTTCACTAACGTTTTTAATTTATTTCTACCGGTTTTTCCAAATATTTTAGTTACTTCTTCGGCCACGACGGTTACTAGACAAATTCATTTAAAAAAACAATATATTTAAGTTAAACAAATCAAATATTATCAAATAGTTATAGCCATTATCATATTGATACAATGTACGCGCTTAAACTATATAACAAAATTATAAAATATTTGAAATGAAACATATTTTTCATAGATACGAAATTATAAGATACTTATTCGAATCAATCAATGTTTTACCATCAATATGGTCAATATTTGGTATGTCCTCCATAAGTATTTTATTTTATTATTTTTATTATTTGACTGTTAATTTATTTCAGATGACTGTTTAAAATATATTATTATGTTGTATCAATACAACTATAATACCACTTCGTATTCCATGACAATTTGAACGATATAATATATTTCTTATATAATTAATAGGCCAGAAAAAAAATACATATGTGTTTTTTTATTAGTATTAAATATATACCACTGTAAAAATCGATCGACACGATGTCTGCTGTAACACATAAACTATAATTAACCGTTAGTTTACATTACACAAGTACCTATAAAACGTATTTCTCATAATAATTACACATAACAACTACTGTATATTTTTCGGATTTTATTTTGTAGTGGTACTGACACTGAAATAAAATATGAAATCAATAAAATTCAATAAAATTATCTTCTTAATAATTTACAGTAAAAATAAGGGGTAATTTGAAAACATAAGTTTGTGTCGCCACTCCTTATGTACTTACAAAATAATTCAAGAATTTGAAAATATGGTGTATGAGCGTAGGAATATTAAAAATTCCAAAAATCAGAATTTGAATAAATTCATTATTAAAAGAAACATGGGGGAGCGATCATGCTGGATGACACTCTGTATATAGATATTTTTTTCCAACTCTATGCAGTATGCACCCATGCGCTCCATGTTGACTTGCATTCGTTATAAGCGTTTGGGCATTTCCGACATACCTAATATCATTACATACTATAAATAATCAATGGTAATATACATAATAAAATATATATCATTCCGTATAATCTAATAATATACTATAGGTATCTATCATAAGTGTAGGTGTTGCGGTTGACGTAGAATGTTCTAGGTTGTTCACGAAGGCATTTAGATAAACAAAGGATTAAATAATACATTATTATTGACATTGCTGTCGATAAAAGATTTATTATTTTATATATTAATGATAACATACGATGTAATTATAGTTTATAATAACGCCCGTGTGGCCGTGTATACACGTAGTATGTATCAGTAACGACGGGTTAGGTACAGGGGTCGCGATCTACCTATTTTTATTGCTGTGTTTTGTCTTCCTGGCGCCCGATGAGTGTTCTAGAACGTTCGAATCTCCACATTTGTTCGTCGTGATATACCTAATACTAATATCAGAAATCTAAAATATTACTTTAAGTTACAAATCGATCAAGAAAATATGAATTTTAAAATTATTTCCGAATAAATTAATTGCATCGGTTTTGGCACCAATAGCTAAATTTTATTATAATAATATATATTATTATTTATTAAAATAAAATGATATTAAAAACTATGGACAATTTTAATGCAACTTATATTCAACAACACACCCAAATCAAAATATGTGGCTAGTTAAATGAGTTCCTACCTATTCTAATAACTGTGAGGCCAGCAAAATAATAAAACATTAATAAAATTGTAATACACAATCACAGTTAGTTAAAAAAGTTTAGAGATAAAACATCAGCATTTTAAATATTTGAATCAGAACCGTTAATAGTTATTTGGTCAGTATAAATATTGACAGGTGTTATTGAAATTAATTAAATAAGTAAATAGTTCATTGCATTTTTCAGGATAATCTACATTTTAAAAAGTGAAAATATTAATTTATATATTAAATTATACTCGTATTTATAAGAAACTATGTCACTTACTTGTCAGGTAATTTAAATTGTCCATTAGTAGGTACCTATTTGAAAAATTTGATCAAATTGTTACCATACTACACAGTATTAATAACAGCTTTATAATTAATTTAATATGATTGTTTAGTTCTAAACCACGTCATTAATTTGAAAAAATAAATACTTTTAATTGACTCACAAAACCAACACGGTAAACTGAAAACTAAAATCGGTCTTTTGCACTTTCAACCTGTATAAAATGTCCAATATCCACACATCTTTGCTTACACATATTATATATTTCAACCTGAAATTCATATAATAGTACATTAGTATAATAGTGCATATTATAATATGCGTTTATCCATAATAATATCATATTTTAAAAATATTTACAAGGTTATAAATGTTGTGTATTTTTTTTTTTAAAAAAGGTCATAGATCCTAACAACACAATATTTTATAGATATAATAATATCATTAAGGTACCTACTTATCGTAATGACTCATCATAAACAATTATTTTTACATAGTTCATATACTTATTAAAAATTATATTGAAACTAAACGAATAGATAGCCAATAATTGATTGAATTAAAAATCATAAGCATATACTCGTATTATAATCAATAGGTATATTATATTATTCAATATTTATCAAGGTATTAATTATAATTCTATAATACAGTTCAAATAGATTTACCTTTAGGTACGGATAACATTGTACTTATTTGTACTACAATATTTGTTATTATTTTCTATTAGATAAGTATACATAATGTTACTGTGAGTGGCTTAGGTAGTAGAAAACCAATTGGATATTTTATTAACAAGGATTGGATATTACTTTTTACCAGATGAATTATTAGTACCTCCATCATAAAATTGCTTACGAAGATTTCAAAATTCAAACCAATTATTTTATTAATGCGACGTTCCTAGATGATTAGAGATATTTTTGTAATACCTATATAATATGTTACCATGTCCATACTAATTAGTTAGCTATGGTAAATTTACCAGACACTTGACGTGTAATCAATTCTTAAAATAAATTATAGTTTAAAAGTAATCACATCACAACTTTTTTAATTTCAATATATAGTATAGTGGAATCTTTTCATAATGACATAATACCATATATCCACAATTATTAGATTGTAAAATATAAATCCAAGTATATGTACCTATATTTGTCTTATGGTCAAATAATTAATAATTTTATGTTTTAAGATTTTTTGATCAACTTATACGATTTATATTAATATGAGTTTCACCTATAATTGTCTATAGTCATCTAGGTAGTGTTTATATGGACAACCGAATAATTTAATAATAGTATATTATTTAGTTTTCAATTTTTCCTCGATTAAATACGCAAACTATTTTGTTCGTATTCGTGGTTTCATGTTACGTCTAACTTAATAACCTTATCAGTTATTGTTTATCAATACAAATACGAAACTACCTCATCACTACTCACTGTAAGGGATGTGCTTATTGGTTAAATTTAAAAAAATTAAGTAAATTTACATAAATAATTGTGTGATATTAATAACTTAAAATTAGTCTAAATATTTTGAAAATTTAACTGTGCATTAAAATATTTTGATAAAATAATCAAGATAATATTTGAAATCTTTTTATTTTTCATTTAAAATAACCAATTTTGTCAAAATAAGAAATTCAAATGTCAGTAAAAAAAATTGTGAGTATAATGTGTATTTTTGATAGTTTTAAATTGCTATAAACCAGTTTATAAAAAACCTTGAAATACTTTTTTAAGCTTCTTAACCGAAAGAAAAATATTCCCCCCCCCCCATTATCCCGTTTATTCTAAAATCCTGACTGTGTCATTGATTAATGAGTATTATCATAAAATCTAAGTCAAAGAAGTATCCTCAGAGATGATTTCATTCCGATACACCCAAGTTGTAGGTAACACATAATATTTATGAATATTAATCTAATGGGATTTTCAAATTATTATATAATAACCCACAAAAGAATACATTTTGTAACCCCTGATCATACATATTATTATAAAATATCAATGTTTACACTCGTTCATTCTTAGACATAAGAATACATTTCTTAAATAATTAAAAACTTTTTTTATATAATATGTATATATTGTAATATTAAAAAAAATCAGAAATTAAAAATAATTTCTAAAATGAACTACATATAATACATTTTAAAACATACAAGTGCATATTTAACTTGAAATATAAATTTAAGACAAATACCAAAAGTTGCTATTTATTTATCTATAATTTATATAAATAAAATAATTTAATAAGTTGGTATATAAGCTAATACCCAGCTATTAGTTAATAATAACTTAAGCTAATATATATATTCACCATAAAATGTGTAATCAGTATAACAACTAATTAATATTCAATATTTTTTGACTACATGTTTTAATTCTTAATAACAATAATTTTCTAATATTATTTCTAAATTAAAAATATGTGTTTCTAATCACGATATAGATAATACTACATTTTAAAGACCATCTACATGAATAACAGCATATTTGCCGATTTTTAACCAGTCTGGGTCATTTTTCGATATATGTTCTGCTAAACCTTCTGCTAAGCCACAAGTGATATCCGATTTCAATGTTCTTAATGCTAGTAATTTGGAAGGCTTAAAATTGCCCACTGCTTGAGTAAAAGGTACAGTAGGTTCCCAAAATATATCTCCAACTAGTTTCCTGTAGTTAAGATCTCCTTTGGATATGATTAGAAATGACTCCGAAAGTTTGGAATATAATTCATTATCTAATGATTTCATTTGACCAAAGTTGAATGGCAATGTCCAAAATTGTTCACATTCAAATATCCATTGACCTGTTAATATAATAACATAGATATTTTTTCACAATCATACATTTATTAAATTACTAATACATTGATATTATATATTTTAATACATTTTACAGTTAAATATCCGTAATTTCATTGCACTATTCAAAGCAGAAATTTTCCCTGGTTTCGATACCATAGAAATTCATTTTTATATTTAACTATTAAAGTGTATAATTTGTATGTATATAGCACAGAAATATAAAAAAAACAAAAGACTTGTTATTTGACTTTTATTGTTGAATATAATCTTAACATATTGAACCCTTTAATGTGAAAAATTGGCAGTTTTCCCGATTTTGTTATTTAAATTATTGAAATAGTATATGATTTTAATATGGAGTTTAATTTTATATTTTATAATTTATTTGATATTACATTTACATACCTGATTTAAAATAACCTTCCCATCGCTTGCCTAATTCCTTTAATGTTTCACTCCCAGGTGAATGAGCTATACAATTTATAGTAGCTGTGAAATCCTGTCTGGTTACATCAGATACAAACCATGGTATTGCTTTTCCATGAAATCGCACAGTGTTTACGAATTTATAAGTCATCAAATAATCAGCTAAACATAAGTCCGTGAAAAGTTCATAGCCCGCATTGTCCAATATGATATCTGAAAAAGAATGACTTAGAATAAGTATTAACATTTGGTTAACAGGGACATAAAATACACGTTTAAAAAGTAACACCTTTTGATGATATTATGTATTTATGTAAAAAAAACTATAGGTATTAATACAAACCGTTAGTTTATAAAAAATATGATAAAATCAAGTACCTAAAATTTTATTGTCTTTGGATTCGTTGAGTGAAGTAAATAAAAAATCAACTATTTTAGATGAATCGTCAGCAAGCATAAGATCTTGTAATGATTCAACCAAATCTAACGGGCTCTCAGTTTGTGCAATAGCATCACCACCAGTTTGTGATAGATCGCAACGATTTCCCCACAAGGCACACTTGATGATTTTTGGTAAGTCTTCGCGAAGATTTTTTAACTGAACATCGTTTTTATTGAAATATTTGATTAGGAATTTTGCCAAAATATCCATAGCTTCTTCACAGTGCGATAAAGCTTTCATTTTTTGCTCATAAAATGGATCATAGTTTTTTAAGAATTTACTAAAATTATACAAAAATAGTACATAATTACGTACAATTGTACAAATGTAATGTTAATGAAAACATAATTATCTCCAATAATTTTACTAAACTATTATTCAGACAACCACTAACCTAGTTTCAAACGCTTCAAATAAACGACGATGTATATAACATTCGGTATACAACCAGTTAGTATACACCCAAGTTGGCCGATTTCCATCTTGATCCGAAAAGTCATCGAGAACTTTATTCCAAATTTTAACATCCACGTTATCAGAACTTAATTCTCTAAATGTCGAATTACTTAAAATATCTGCTATTAAAGAATCCAATTTTTCCAAAATTGACTTAATATCATTTTCAGCTTCCTGAAATTACATTTTATTTACTTAGCATGATACTAATCACTCTACAAGATTAAATCAAATATATGATTTTTTATAATTTATTTGTCTAAGAGAAACAAGTAGGTACTTAAAAAGTATAAAGTTGTATTAGTACTCAATCATAATATTCATACATGAGTTAAAAATTAAAAATAAACCTACTCATAAAATACACAATATACTATTGTTAACAGAATTAACTCAATTGAAACATGATGCGATTGCGGTTGTAATTTAAGCTTGAAAGGAAGTACCCATATTGACATTTTAATGTTGATATGATAATAATATTTTCTGTTTTATAAAATATCCTTGTATAAGTAGGCATAGCCATTGATGTAGGTACCTACATCGAGGTACCCTACATTAGCGCTCTGCTTATAGCCGTTTGACAAAATGTATACAAAAAACACCATTACAAATATGTATAGAATATGGAGCGTACAAAATTATTGTTACTATATGAATATAATTATATTGTACTATAGAATATAAATGTTAATTATTAACATGGAAATAAAAATAAAACTTATTTATCGGATCGTTAAAATACATCTCAAAGGTATTATATAAGTAGGTACCTATACACTTTTTAATTTATGAGAAAAAAACATTTTAGGACGATCTTCAACTGCATATAACCGTAAGTGATGACAGTCATAAATAAGTAAGTATAATAATCAATTATGTTATTTTTAATATCACAACAATAATTCACTATTCAGGTCAAGGTTTAAAATGTTTTTTTCACAAATATATAGTTATAAATATTTATAATAATATTTTTATTTTCATTATACTAATCACGTTATACTTTCAATTTTTATCAGCTTAAAGTTTAAATTCTTTTTAGTGTTATCTAAAATCACGTGGGCAATCATGTTTTGTAATAATATCACTCGTTAATCATTACTAAACTTTTTTTAAACATAAATGGAGTAAATATAATTAGTGAATTGCTCTTAATTCATCACAATAGAATTACAATTTAAAACCACTATAGTCGTTATCTTAAATGTAGGTACATTGGTACATAATTTACTAACTGTGTATATTTTTAATGTATTTAGGTATACTATAGTTATTATACAGTATACACTTAAGTTTCTTAATTCCAAGGAATAATGCAATTTTATTACATTAAAAAATATGAACTTTGTACATGAAAAAATCTATATTCATCAATTATACACCTATTAATACAATTATGTATAATGTATTGGAACGTACGACTACATACAATATAGTAATTGGGCATAATGTATTTGAATTGAAGTAAGTAAATAAATAAAATATAAATGTAAATATGTAAATGTGATACTTAACCCATGTAAATAAAGCACAAATTACTGCAGTTACATTTTAATCAATTTTTATCATATCTTATTATTTTAACAAAAAATGTCTATTAAACTATGATTTTTTTTTTAAATTAGGTACTTACCGCTCCATATTTTTGTAAAATGACATTCTTATTTGCTGATAAGTAACTACCTGTCTTGGATATGTTAAATGGACTTAGTTTCGATAGTACAGGAAAAGCAAAACTCCTATGGAAATTAGTTATTAAAATTAGATAAATAGGTACTCAAACCAAAAATAAAAAAAATTAAAATACCTCATATACTTGGCTACTAATGGTTCATTCCTCGGTGGACTATCATCAATACACAGATTAAACAATTTGCTTTCAATCGTCATAGTACTGAAAATTATATTTTTAAATGTTTATATTATTTTTGACAATTATTAACTCTATTAAGTAGTAAATAGTTTATCATGTAAAAATTAATACTAATCTATAATATAATATATTGTTGTATTTGTATTATTTTTAAATTTAGTCCTTGGTGAAAAAAATAAGGCAGTCATCTTGGATGGTGAACATTGGAGAACTGTGTAAAAAGATTCGTGGTATAAAGAGCTAAAATTAGTCTATTTTTAAAATTTAATTGTGTATAGAATTATATAGGAAATAATAACATTTAATTTAATCCATAAATAATATAAATTTAATAATATAAATAATAATGTAATGTTTCAAAATGCTATGATAAATATTTTTTGAATTACCATAATATAATTAAAATCAAATATCCAGTTTTGTAAAGTTAAACCATCAAATGCCTATTTGCCCCGATATACTTTCGATATTTTTTTAATTTACTGAAAGGAAAACTTAAAAGGGACCTTGCATTCAATTTTCTAGCTTTTTAATTGAGAAACAAACCATTTATTGATATAAATCAAAAAAAAGTCTAACATTTCAGTAGTTTACTAATAGCTCAAACAAAACACATACATAAATAATAACCATACATTTTAACATTTATCACACCAAATAAAAACGATACTAATGAAATAGTGTTTTTGTACAGCTTCCAACTTCCAAGTAGTTTTTATATAATTGAAGATAGTTCTAAAATAATTAAAATATTGTAATAATAACATTGGTTCAATTTCAATAGTTTTTATTTTAATTTTCAATGAATAACTGTACTTTTGATACAAATTATAATTTAAAAATATTATAAATATATTCAGGATAATATTTAAGTGAAACACCGTTACCCATTTTGTATAGGAACGATGTAATTTTAAAAATATTTAAACCATGGTTCTAATGCTATTACGGACCTAATCACAAGCCATTCTATGACACACGCGGTTATGACCTATAATAAGTTTATAACTTATATAGTTATAACTTAATAACAATAATAATATACGATACTAGCTGTCCCGCCCGGCGTTGATCGTGCCAAAGATTTGTTTTTTTTTATAAATATATTTGTAAAAAAATGTTTATACCATATGTCTACCTAAATATAAATTATAATCAATGGCAACCCTGTAAATAAACAAAAAAAAAATATTCTTCTTTCGTGAGCTGAAAACTAAATTAATGTTACCCTTAAGCTACCTATAGGAGTAGAAAAATAAGCTATAAACACCCTCCAAGTTGCAAGGAATTTATTAATATAACGTTTATATAAAACAGTCCAGTAGTTTTAGAGTCCCTTAATTACATACATACAGACAGACAAACATATGTTTATATAATATATAATATATATATATAGAACATAGACTTTATACTAATAGACGGATTAGACGAAACATAGTAGTTACTTGTCTCATGCGTCGGAGACAGACCTAGTCTCACGAAACACCAAAGCATGTGCCCTGTGTAGCAACGCATCCATATTCCATAATATGTAAAATACACAATTATTATAAGGTATTTGATATATTATATAGATGATAATGATGATATTATAATAATTAATAATATAATATTAATATATGCTATGTTTTGCAAAAAGAAGTTCAACGTACTAATAATAGAAAAATAAATTATAAAATATTCTTGAAAATAGCGGATTCAAAGATAATGCATCCATTACAGTGGCCTACTCAATATGACGAGGTACACTCAAAACGTAGGACGTCGTACTCGCATGTGTTGTCTCCGTTTTACTAACGCATAATATACCAACATATACGTCCAGTTTGATTTTTGTATTATTAGCTTTAATATGAGATTGAATTAACCTATTAGCAAACTTAAATGTAAGAACATTATCTGTGTTCTATCATTGGGTTTTACGATATTTAAATTTTTAAGTGAATTATGAGCGTTTTCAAATATTAATATTTTACATTCTTAAATATATCAAAAAATAAAAACTTTACGACTGTGCCGAATGCATCGTGTATAAATTAAGTTTCTCGAGTATTGTCTATTGATCTATGACTAGCCTAAATGGTTCTCATTCGCGCGAAAAGGTTTTCAAAAAAATGTAGATAGGTACCAACCTACAAGGGTAGTCATGTGAGCGTTCTCTTTTTAAGTATAATAATTGAACATGCAAAAAACATTTGACATACATTATTAAACATTTACCTGGGCTAATTTTAAATTATGAAATTATTTATTTATTTTAATCCAAGTTCTAGCACTTATATAAGTCACATAAATCATAATAACACCCATACAAATTGTAAATTGAATAGTCATAAACCCGAATAAACCCGATCTCAAGTAGGTAGGTATGTATATAAGTGTATAACAGTGTTAGTAGATACATATTTAACACCTGAATAAAATCGGTTATAACTTATAAATTAAAACGTAGGTATACCTCATTGAGTTATTAAACCTACATCTTAAAAATACAGGTCAGTTGAATAGTTTACATAACAAAATAATTATAATAATACTGTTTTAATATTTAAAACAAAGTTTAAAGTACCTATACAAATTTAAATTATTGTTCTATATTAGTAATTTACTATAGACGTCGTTTATACTTTATTCTTTAATTCATTCTTGAGTGAAAGATTGTATTGGTACATTACGTTATAATTTTTAAACAAGTGAATTTTAATGGTATTGTTATAATGAAGTGTATTAACGATGTGTTTATTTTTTTTTTTAATGATAATTCCTATTTGTGAATACTGAAATTATTATTATGTAAGATCATAGTCCACGTAAATGTTTTGGTAATATACCTACTCTTTAGTAGGTATGGTACCTACTGTTCACAGTTCATTTTTAATCTGATTGTATTTGTAAATTATATTATTCTTTCAAAGTCTACTGATTAACCGAAAAAATATAAAACGGCATAACGTAATTACACCTTAATTATTTGTATTAACTATATGTGCACAATTTTAACACAAGAATATATAAACATAAAAACCCAAATGAGCTATTCAAGTCTAATGTTTTTCATCTATATTTTTAAAATTTAATTTTTTTCTTAGTTAGTAAGTAACTTGCAAATATTCATAATAATACATTTTATAAACTTAACAAAATTATTTTAATAAATGATTTATTGCCTCCCCCTTAACCAGATGTTTTTTTCTAAATGAATAATGCCTATCAATACTTTTATTATATTAGGTACCTAATACATTACCTATAGATTAGGTTCGTTTATAAATTATATTTATAATCCTAAAAAATAATAAATTAATCTAATTTTGTGTTGTTAGCTTAAATATTAAAGTTTGTAAAATATTAATATTTAAAAATACACATAACTCACTTAAAAATTAAAGTATTGTAAAAAACCAACAAGAGTAAAATTGATCTATTATCAAACTTAAAGGTACCTAAGGGCTAAGAACATTATCTATGTTTTATCTGGATGTTTTACGATGGTTTAATTTTTAAGTGAGTTATGAGAATTTTTTTAATTTAATATTTTCATACTCATATATGACTTTTTAAAAATTAAAATATCGTAAAACCCCACGTGAAAGCACATCTTCCTTATCTTTAAATTTGATAACAAACTAAGTTTTAGTTAAAGGGGATTACTGATTCCACCCGGTATTATAATTTTCTAGTCCAACACACGTGACATAGAATTTTAGACGTGTTCTTTGGCAAACTTATCAATTTATTGATCTAGTGAAACGATAAGAATTATTAAAACAGATTTTAATTTGTCATCATTTCAATTACTTGAAACCGACTTTCCACATTTTTGATTATTTGATTTTAAATTCTCTAAAAATTGAAATATAACAATTTTTTAATCACTTTTTTTTTAATATAAAGTTTTTAAGAATTTTATAGATGATATAAAAAAAGGTGGGTAAGTGGATGTCGCTCTGCTGTACAGTAGGTTACAAGTTGTCACTGTATAATGGATGGTATTAAATTTGAATTCAGTGATATAATATCATTGTATACAAAAAACGATTTTGAGCTGAGACGGTATGTCAGTGTGGATATTTTATATTATATTTATATTGTTATTTCTTATTATAAGACGGTATAAGAATTATACGGTAGCCGGTTAGTTGAATTATTAAAATAAAATTACAACAAAATAAATAAAATCGTTATTCTTGGTTATGTAATGTTTCGTCCAAATGTGATCATGAAAATTAATAACTATTAAAAAAAACTGTGTTTATATTTTTGAGATTTTATAGTTACAGAATACCCTACTTTCGTGGAACCTTGTTTTAAAATTTTAATTCTTACCTATAAAAGTTGAAAATGTTATCAATTTCTAACTACAAAATCATTTTTAAATTAAAAATTTGATAAATGTTGTCAAAAATCGAACTTTAAATGCTAATAAAAAAAAATTGTGCTTATGTATTTTTAATATTTTACAACTATTATTATAACAATATATTAGGAGCCTATTGAATTAAATTTTCAATCTTTTTGACCCCACGAATAAAATTTAATTGACATTTATAGAATAAAAAACAAAATAAACTGTAAAAAGAATATGTCCGTAAATAGCTCAAAATAACAAAATAGTTTGAAAATATTATCAAGTATAGGAATTGATAAAATAAACATATGGTATAATATTTAAATCTAATATTTTAAAAAGAAAAATTTTATGAATTTCTAACTCAAAATAATTTGCACATTTTCGTGATTTTTACATATTTTATTAAAATTTGAACTTTAAATGCTCATAAAAAATTATTATTGATTTACACTTAACTTTTTATTTAATTTCCACTAACAACAACTAACGAGGAACCTTGTATTAAATTTTCAAGTTTGTTTATACAACAAATAACATTTTATTGACATACCAAGAAAATAAAATTAAAAATGTTGGAAACTGAATATTTCCGTTAACAATTCAAAACAAGTCAAAATATTTTGAAAATTATATCATGTCTAGAGAATGTTTATATAAATAATCAGTGAAAATTTCATGAATATACGGTCATTTGTTTTAGAGTTACACTAAAAACCAAAATAGATGTTGTCAAAGTCCAACTGTACGCGAATAATTCCTGTTTTTTCCTTAATTTTTCTTTTGTTTTTCCCTGTGCTTTAGACAATTATTAGACATTTTGAAAAATAACCTCCCGAATGCACCAACTAGATTCACTTTCCCGTGGAACAAGATACTGTTGAAGAAAATCGAAGAATTATTTCGACTAATTATTATCGTGTGAACAGACACACAAAAAAAAAATTTTAAAAAAACACAAATCATTGAAAAAATAATACATTCATCGCTCCGCTCAGAATCTAAAATTAGGGAAATTCAATTTCAAGTTGAATTGACGACAATTCAAATTATTTTCAGAATTCCTAACGCTTCACTATACCAATCAGTACATTTGGCAAAGAACACGTCTAATATCCTATGTCACGCTTGTGTTTGACAAATACATGAAACCACCATCACACACGTGAGTGTGACAACCTCTTAAGAACCTAAATATTATAATATGAATGAAGTGTTTTTATATATACTGCCTGTGCAATTTGCATTATATATCTTAACTTTTTAAAGTTAAATGGATGGCATATTTTACTAAGTAATTTGCATTTTCATTTAAATAGCTTAGATTTTTTCCAAGTTCGTATTTCTTATTGACAAATTTGTTTGTTTTACATTTTAATCTGGCATCATTTTTTAATTTGGACGAGGGTTAATTATTAATTCAATTTAAAATAAATTGTCTGCTTTAATCTAGATTTTAGAGTCTGTTGTCTGTTGTCTGTACATAGAAAAATTAATATATCTTGTCTCAGCCTAAGTTGAGCCGATGACATATTTATACGTATAAAATATTAAAATATTAATTTTTCTAATTTATTGATCTAATTTGACTTTTGAAATTTCTTGGAAAAAATAATTAATGAATAATAAGTTTAATCAGTACTTCCAGTTGAACCAAGGGTCTATATGATATAAGTCAAAATTCTAATCAAAATAGAGACAAAAAAAAAAATATGTAGAAAAAACAATTAAAATTGAATATTTAATTTTGAAATGGATAAATGCAGATTTCTGAATAATTTTAAAAATGAGTATCAAAATATTAAATATTTTTTATATGCTAGGTAAATATAAAACGATAGTTGGCCAATAGTAAATTAAAAAGCGAAAAAATGTATTGTTTCACTATATATACCGCGATAACTCCTTTGATTTAAATTTGTTTGAATTAATATTTCAATACTAAGTGGTTAATAAATAAATAAAAAAATTGCATTGAATAAATCAATATACATTTAAATGTATACAACGTATACGTTATAAATCGATGAAACCATTTAATCAGAAAATTTTTTCTTTTAAATAATATACTTAGGTACATACGTGATAATATTATTTTGACACCTCTAATTAAAATTAACAAACATGCATGTACTTACGAGTGTTGTTATTAATTTTGATCTAAACAAGCAATTCAATTTGAACGTCAACTGTCCTCGTCGAACGAAACTTCAGTATTGGTTCTCGGCAATAATTAAGTTCGGCAGACGATAGATAGTAGCTATTTATATTGTCGTGAAAAAATAAGATTTTAACTTTATCCTGAGCGGCTAATTATCAATGATACCACCGTAAAAATTGACAACGAATAACGTAGAAGCAGTGCAGGCAACATAAAACGATCATAGCGCGTCATTTTGAGGTTAGCCGATAACTCCTATCAAACGCAGCAGCTACCAAACAAACAACGTTCCTTTTCTTTTCGTTCATTCCCTGTGATTGATTCCCATCATTTTCGGTGAGTACATGCTATAATATTTTATCCGCTTGAATCCTAGAATTTAAGACTTTGATCTATTTCAATATTTGTTGTACGTATTTAATTAAACACGTCAAATTAATATTAAACTCCCCCGTAATTGTTTTTTTAATTTTTTTTATCACCTTGCCTACTCTATGAAGTATCCTCTTTTGTTGCGATCTGTAATAGTCTTTTGAACGAATCGCCTTTTGTCCCTGTTTAGGATATAGGTAGTCAATAACAAAAGTCATCAAGATGGCTCCAAGCGGAAATAATATGATCCCAAATGGGCATTTCCACAAAGACTGGCAACGGTACATTAAGACCTGGTTCAATCAACCCGCTCGCAAATACAGGCGTCACCAGAATCGTATCAAGAAGGCCAAAGAGTTGGCACCTAAACCAGCGGCAGGGCCTTTGAGACCGGTCGTTCATTGCCCAACATTGCGATACCACACTAAAGTCCGTGCCGGACGTGGTTTTACTCTGCAAGAGCTGAAGGTAAATATATTTGATAGTTAATGATAAATATTTACTAAACTCATGTGTCCACAATTTATTAGGGTGCTGGTTTAAATAAACATTATGCCCGTACCATTGGCATTGCTGTTGACACTAGGCGCCGTAACAAAAGTGTAGAATCGTTGCAAGTGAACATTGAACGTTTGAAGGAGTACCGTTCCAAATTGATTTTGTTCCCACTCAAGAGCAAGACCAACAAGATTAAGAAGGGTGAAGCTACTGTACGTATACCTTAATCATTGTGTTTATTATTAACTTGGGGTTATTGCTGATATTTGTCTTTGGTATTCAGGAAGAAGAATGCAAGACAGCTACACAATTTAAGGGAGTCGTATTGCCCATCCAACAGTCTCTCAGCAAAGAACCTGAAGCACGAGCTATCACTGAAGAAGAGAAGAAGTTCAATGCTTTCAATGCTATTTGCCAAGTAAGAAAAATGTTGACTTTAATGCTAATTAATGCACATTTTTAAAATCCACATTTTGCCTATATACAAACGTGCGAGTCATAGGTGTGCAAAATTAACAATTATTTTGTTTCTTTAAAAACAAATTTTTGTACCTTACAAAAATGTAAATAAGAACAAATTGACATTTATTTTTGACATTATTCAGTAGAGTTTTAAACGTACAATCCTTAAAAGGGCTACTCTCAACCATTTTGGTTTCTTACATGAGTGGTTCTTGAGTCTACCTGTACAAAATTAAATTGTAATAATTTGTTTTAAATTTTAATTACCTATAGGTTAGTAATTTCTCAGCACTTTTTTTAAAGTGTTGTAAAACTATCTTATAGACATTAATCGTTATAATTTGGATTGATGCTTCTGCAGACTGCTAAATCCCGTTTTCCTGGTCACAGCCTTTTTTTTTTTTTGAATGTGGCTGGTAGTCTACATACTTCACACCCAGAATATGTATGTTTATAACTCATTTAAAAACTGAATTATAGTAAAAATCCACGTTCAACAGACAGTGGTCATACCACCAAGTTTTATAATAGGTCAATTTTTAAACTAACAAAGCTAAACTTCTGCCGGGTTTAAATTTTTTATGTTCCACATTTGTATGACTGATACACCTAATGTCTGTAGAGTCCTCTTAATGACACTTTTCCTGCCCACAACTAAAAAGTTGTTTTTTACTGTGTTTATCAGGATAACATTCTTCCAATTAATGTGCATATATCAAGTGTTTCACATAACGTTGTGCTTTCTAGGAACCTAACCTAATGTTAAACTAGGACTTACTATATCTATAATATATATTATATATACTACATAAGTAGATACTTTGTACATGATATAAGTCAAATTACGTGTGATCAATTATGCGTTGTGTTCTTGGACTGGAACCGAACCTAAAAAACCAGAATTGAACCAGAATTCTTAAATTGGATAGGTTCATTAGGTAAAATTATTTAATTTATCATAATTGTATGGTATTACTATATTATGTATAAGCTATGTATAATTTATGAGTTTTTCTCATACTATTAATTATAGACATATTAAACCCAGACTCGAGATAGGTATTTAAAATTATTATACTTTTCGGTACCTAAATTATCTGGAACCAATATCTTTATTTTTTTATCAAAAACCAGAGCCGAACCAGAACAATTATTTTATTTTTGGAGAACCAGTGGAATTGAAAGGCTTTTTAATTTTTGTTTTTTTCAATCTTTTATGAATTGCTAAAATTTCAGCTGAAAACTTTAAAGTTTTTACTAGAAATTATCATATTTTGTTGTTAATATTATAACATAATGATTAATTTTTTCGTTTATAATGATGACCCATGATCATCATTAAATTTTAAAATTGAGATCTATATTTTTAATTTCATAATTAATAAATTAGAAGAAAAGGTGTCTACTTCTCTGAAAAAATTATCTAACCTTAAAAAGCACATATTTAAGCTTATAAATTACAACAATTTATTTAATATTTATACGTAACATAATACAATTTCAATACCTACTGAAATTTTCATTGACAATTTAGTTTTTCATAATTCGTTGCTTAAACACCAACAGTTAAAGTATCTCGGTATTTGTAGTTTTTAGTAGACACAAAAAACACATTTTCAATGATTTATCTAAAATTAATTTAAATGCTAAAACGATGATAGGACTTAATTTTTTTTAATAAACTTACTTTTCTAACAGCTCGCCGCACATAGCTTAATACCAAGTCTAAATAAATAAGATACTTAAGAATAATATAATTGGTGTTAAAATTTTTGTAAAAACCGATGTAACCACTAATCGCACAGAAAATGAATAAATGCTCGGAATCGCTTGTTTTATTAATATTAATCATAATCTCATTTTGTCAAATTTTGAGATACCCACTGTTGCAGTTTATTCAACTAATCAAATAATATTTGATTTATTTGTTAGCGTATTTGCAAACATCAATACGTATTAATTTATTACATTCATTTTTTTTTTCATAAGTTAAAGTACTAAAAATGTTTCTAATTAAGTTCTATGATTGCAGGCAAGACTTGAAGCTAAATTGGTTGGTATCAAAGAAAAGAAGGCCAAGGAAGCTGCAGAAAATCCAGATGCGGCGAAAAAAGCCACTGACAAGAAGGGTAAAGGAAAGAAGAAGAAGTGATTTGTGGTGGTGTATTTTGTTTGACTTAAATAATTATAATAACTCAATAAAAACGTTAAACATGATATTTGGTTTTTATTTTTTTCAATACAATATCAAAAATATTAATTTCTTAGTTATTTAAGACAGTAGGTGCCAGTTTACATTATTTTTATTTTTCAATTAACAATTACAAACCTTAATGCTAAAATGTTGATTAAAAGAATAATTTTAGTTCCTTGTTATTTGAGAAATCACTTTTGGCACATATTGTGAGTCATCTGAAACTTTCTGCATATTTATATTGACACATGGAGTATGTATTTTTGGAGTAACTGGAAACCTAGTTCCGGCTATATCAATTTCATATTTTGCTGTTGGGGACAATATATAATCATTTGTGATAACCATGTGATTCCTATTACGATTATCTGTAAAAGGTCGACGAATATATGCCAAACATACTAATTTTTCCATGGTAAAACCATATCTGAAATAAATTAAATATTATTTTTCAATAAATCAATGAGATATAACATTGAGTAAAAATGTAAATTTATGCAAAATCATAAAAGTCAGTCCAATACAATAAATAACCCTCCTAATATATTGTTATAAAGTAAGGTAGTAACCCTTAATTACATACCTATGAAAAAGCAATATTTTAAAGTGTATATAAAGCATAATAATATTTGTCTTCGCTACAACACTCACCCGGCTGATGTTACAGTTCCAACAAATTTACCATTTCTGTAAATAGGTTCCAATCCCCAGGACCATATATCCTTATCAGGATCTAAGTCATCTAAGATAAACATCACAAGTTTTTTGGTAATTCCTTGATCTTTTTGACGTTGTAGTGCAAATTTCCCAATGAAGTATTCTTTCTGTAAAAAAAGGAAAATTTAAATACTTGAACAAGGTCTAACAGAGGTGAGCATTATAATTTAAAATGTGTACGATCACATACATCAAGTTTTACTACATGATTGCAACCAGCTTCAAACGGCGTAGTGTCACGAGTTAAATCTTCTGCCCAAAACGGTATAAATTTCTCAATTCTCATGAACCGTTGCGTTAAACTGCCAACATCCCTAATTCCATAGTCAAATCCAACAGAAATCAAACGATCGTACACATGCAGTGCGTATTCAGATGGTATATACAGACAAAATCCAGGTTCACCGGTATGTGTAAAAGCCATCATCATAACATCAGAAGCGTAACCAATGTTTACGGTCTAAAATTAAAATTACAGCAATTGAGTTTCTGGCCATAGCTTTATTTATTATTTTTTTTTTTTAATACAAATAACTTAACTTGCCTTATACGTGAAAGGTTGTACATTAATGTCAACATCAGTTTGTGATAGTTCGGATATCAAAGCACCTGCTTTAGGACCAATTATGTTAACGACAGTATACATTGAAGTTATATCTGCTAGCTGAATTGATTCATCTTTTGGCAAATGGTCTTTAAGCCAATCTAATACTCTGGTTTGTTGACTGGTTGGTGATACCATTAAGTAACTGCAAGTATATAGTTAAATAAATAAATGTAGCAACATACACAAAGCCATAAGTTAAAATATGTATTATGTATAAATAGTTTTTAAATAATTTAAATTTCATCAAACTTTTTTCCTCAAAAGCTTAATAATATCCTTAATCAATGCTAAGAATGAAGTTTTTTTTTCATCTCTCACCAATTTTCCCGTTCACGCACTAATAAACAGTCATTTTCGTAACCACCTCTTTCATTCAACATTCCTGTGTGGACAATACCGCCAACAGGAATATTTACATCGTTTGTACACAATGATTGTAACCAATCAACAACTCCATTACATTGAGACTAAAAAGAATGCATGAAGAGAAGACATTAGACAAAAGTAAAAGCAATATTTTTAATCGCATACACATAAAATATAGTATGTTTACCTCTGTATCGTCGTTCATATCTTGTTTTCCCTTAACGTATATATACAAATAATTATTACATTATAATAATAATGAAAAACCTGACATGAAAAATTTTTTAAAAAAGATGTTAAAAATTAAATACCTGAATTTTCATTTTAGAAAATGAAGACATATCTATAATTCCAACAGATTCTCTGCAAGCATGATATTCTTCCAACATAAAATCAAAGAATTTTGGTTTGTAAAATGTACCCGATGGCATTTCTGGAGGAGATCCTTTTCCTGTAAAAAATTTAATATTTAAATTTTTCAAATTTATTTTTACTGTACACTTGTGACTTATTTTAATCTTTAAAGAAATGTAATACTTCTCCTATTTTAATATACTTTTATTTACCATTGTATGTTGTGTCGAAATACAATGGTCGTTCATATCCCATTCGAGTACCAAAAACTGCGCCTCTTTTTTCCAAAACACTAAACAATGGTGAACACCGTAACTTTCTAGCATTCTTGTATTCATTTTGATGAGGATATGGTATTGAATAATGTCTTAAACAATACATTTACAAATAAGATACAAATAATTTAAAAATTTTTAGATTTATTTTAAAGAACAAATTAGAAAATTAAAAATTCTTTAATTTCAAATTATTGTTTAAATATATCATCCTTTTTCACTTGATCACTTCTAAAACCTCAATGGGTTGCATTAAATACATGGTAACTTTAAGTACCTCAAACCATGACTTCTTAAATCAATCTTAAAAAGTTAAGAAACCTCATATTTAAACAACCAGAAAATTTAAATGCTGTGCAACAAGTTTTAATATTTATTATTTATATAATATGAAATCATAATTAGTGTTATTAATAGGATAAAATAAACTGTTTAAAAATAATACCTGCCAACTACTTCCTTTGTACGTTCTTGTAAGTACATTCTATTATTATGAAGATCTAAAAACCGTTGTACATCAAAAGCTAAATGTTCTTGTGTAGGTTTTCCTTCAATGATCCATTCGGCCATAGCTTTTCCTATCCCTCCAGCTCCTTGTAATGGATTGCCATTCATTCCAACAGCTACAAAGTAGTTGTCGATCTAAAAAAAATTGTTTTCACTTAAATATTAGATAATAATTAATACTTATTCAGTAGAAATATCCATTGTAGGTTACATACAAGATGCACATAGAATTTGGCACCTTATTAATTAATATGTGAATGTTTGATTTGAAGCATATGTGTACAAATCATATATTCTTTTTGACAACATTCATTAACTTGTATTAAGTTCTTATTAAAAATTTAAACCTTTTTTATATATAACTTACATTTTTAATAAGCTTTAACAGTATCTTATAATTAGAGATAGGAATTTAAAGAATTTTTATTTTTATAAAAATGCTATATAGTATAATTTTATAACGCTGATAGTATTATACAAATAATTAGTTTCGTTGTACAACAATTCAAAATATATCATTTTTACTTATCATATTTTGTATTTTTTGCATATTTTAGGACTTAATTTTTTTACATACATTTTTTTTATTATATTAGTACCTATATTACATTAATGTTGTACAATTAAACTTGAAAAAAATATATTTGGATAATTTCCTCATCCATTTGTAAATTAATTTATTCCATCTTAAAATGATAATTGCAGTTTCACCTATCTACCTGATCATCTATCTGTAGGAAAATGAAAATGTATTTATGAAAATGAAAAGTAATCAAATGTAATTTTTAACAAAAATAAAATACATATTTATCCATACTTATATTATATTTAGATAGTTGAGTTTTTTTGCAATTTAAATTTGGTCACTTATGTTATATAATATAAAATTACTATAATTTTTAAGTATGTTTTAATTCATCAATATCCTATTTTTACTTATAATATTATGACACTTTAAAATAATTTACTTCTGGTGTTTCTCCCAAAATCCATTTGCCATTTGGTGTAAATGTATCTGGAGAATTGGCCAATGTTGGATAAACAGCATCCTTAAGAATTGGAATTCGAGACATAGCTTTTTCCCAATAGGGCACTATAACAAATTTAATTTGAAATTTATTATACTCCACTATTTTAATTTACTTACTAAAATGATTCCAATCTAAAGGCATATCTTTTTTCCAATCTGGTGGGATTAATTTCATATTAAGAAAAGCAGGTTTAGCAGTTTTTTCAAATCCGCCAACCAGGAATCCAGAGTTATACTCTCTCGCATAAATATGAGAATCAAAATCCCTAATACATGGTAAATCGACACCAATTCCGGGCAGTGGACTAGTTGTCACGTAAAAATGTTCAGCTGGGTATACCGGCACCCTGACTTTAGGAGAACATAAATTTCCTACTTCTCTTGCCCACTAAAATAAATAATTTACCAATAACCTTTATTTTAATAGACATGTCAGAATTGTTTAAATATTGCCAAACTTAAAATTAAAAAAGTAATTTTACCATTCCTGCACAGTTCACAAAATATTCACAGTAGATAAACCCTCGACTAGTGTGAACACCCTTAATTCGATCTTCTTCAGTAACAACTTTCTGAATGTGGCAGTTAGTAACATAATGAGCACCACCTTCAGAAGCTAATTTAGCTAATGATTTACAGATTGCTTGAGGGTCTGCCACTCCATCTTCAGGAACCCATACTCCACCTTCTAAGTCATCAGTATTTAAAAATGGATGTAATCTTTTCAGTTCATTTTTTCCTAGCATCTAATAATAATATAAATATTGGGTAAATGAGAAGTTAATTAAAAAATAAAGTAAAACTAATATTACTCTACCTCACAGTGCAATCCAGTAGGTGAACTATATGCAATCCTTCGTTTTAATGCTATCATTCTGTCTTTAGTTTGTGCTAAATTTAAGCTACCACATTGTTTTAAACCTAAATGCAAATTTAATTTTAATATTATAGGAATAAACAGGCAACACTTTTACTTTACAAAAACATACCAATATCATATCCTTTAGCTTCTAACTGCCTGTATAATTTAATACTGTACATAATGATGTTGCGTTCAGCAATTGGTTTGAATAAGCCCAGAGTTCCTGAACCGAAATGTGATGTCCCTCCGCATGGTCTAGGTACAAAATGGTTCAAATTTCGAAATATTTAATGTGGCATTCAATAAGATACATACTTTCCCTGGTCGATGAGTACAATATCTGACCACCCATTTTCCACTAAATGGTAGGCCAGTGAATTGGCCACTACTCCTGTACCACATATCACAACCTGTGCTTGGGTCGGAAGTACAGACTCATGATTTATTGTAGAATGTGTACGGGTACAGTCACAACTGCTGAGGCTAATGGACCAACGGTATAACTTTTTCAAGTACAATCTTTTTTGCCATCTGGTCAGGAACATATTTGAAACTGTTCACCGACCTAAAAGAGTGTAGAGGACATCATACACATTACATAATATGTAAATCCTCAGCATCTGCGATCGTATTTTAATGTAAAATTATTTATGAAACGTTATAAATAATACCTCTGATGATCAGTAAAAAATCACAAACGATTTTTTTAGATTTTAATTGAATTTATATCTCTATTTATTTTATTCAAAGTCGAACATATTATTATTTTATTTAAAATTGTAGTGATAAGCGCAATACCGAATATTATCGATAATGAGATAACCTGGTAGGAAACGTTTCATAATTACGTTCCACGTCGAAAAGTATTAAAACTTACTGTGTGTACGCAGGCTTACTGTGTGGTCTGCAATTTTTACTTTTTGTAGACACGGTGATTTTAGTAGTTGTCTACTTGTCTGTTGTCATAGACATAGGATTCGCTTATGACAATATACCCGACGGGCAACCATTGAACCATTGATTACATTTTTAACTGTGCACGTAAGTACTAATAATTTGTAACGTTACGAAATTTGTATCTAGTTTTGCATTTTGTAATCTCAATCTTTTACAATTTATATTTTATTCCACTTTTATGTAACATTCGAAAGTTGTCAACGTGTGGTAAGTCTAGTTAGACTATTGTGTGTTTTATACTTTTATTGTTGAGTAAATTGTAAAATGAGAAAGTTTTTTTATCTCCTAAATTCGAATCGATATTAACCTATTTTTACATTTAAAATTCATAAATCATAATAATAAATTGGCATTACAGGTTTTTTATAATTTTTGTTTGGTTTTAAGTAGACAGTAATTGTAATTATATCTTATCAGGTACAATGTCTAATCAAATAATTGTTGTCAACGAGAGCGACAAGGAGAATGCACCGGAAAATGAAGAAAAGAAAATTCCCATATTTTCAATTGAAAGTATCCTTTTTCTATTATCAAACTGTCTCTTTTTTAAGCTTACTATATGGGAATAGAAAATAATAAAACAGTTATCCTCTTCATGTACAAATATGCAAATTATATTTTTATGATAACTTTTATGGCCTTTGTATGATTAAAAACAGAACTGTGTAGGTCGTTTCTGCTTGGTTGTCACTTGTGTTCTATACCCAACAGTGGTTATCCATCTGTAAAATATATCAAACTCAAATCTATTTATCTTAATCTATATTAAGTTTGAAGAAATTTAAAAATATAAATAGGTACTTAAATTTAAATTAAAATATTCCTTAATAATATTCTAACAGTATTAAAGATTATTAAGGAAGCCCAACAGCAGCATGGCTTGAGGCATAATGATTATCAAAGATATAGGTAAATATTATATAGTAATGATTTTAGAAAACAAATTTTTGAAAAAAATTCTTAATTTATAGAGGTTATTGCACTCGGCGTATCAGACGTTTACGGAAAGTTATGCATTTACAACAGGGAGATCGAAGACATTTTCGCAAGAAAAATGTTACAGAAACCAATCTGACAGATGAAAGGTAATGAAATCCATATTTATAAAAATATTAAATTACTAAATAGTTACAATGTGTATAATTTAGAGCTGTATACATACCATTGATGTTAGCTGAAAGAGCTTGGAGTTATGCAATGCAACTAAGAGTTGAAGCTAATACAGAACCAAGAAAAAAATTTCATTTGGTGTCTAGATTAAGAAAAGCTGCTAGTTATGCAATACAACTTCAAAAGCTTTGTGAGGTAAAATTATTTTAAAATTATACTCAAATCAGTATATGTTGTGATACATATATATATTTTGGCTAACAAAATTTCCAAATTTCCAAAAAATCACTCATTCTCTACAATTATTACGATTGTGCCAGAGTGAAATGAGACCACAACTAAAAGATATTGCCAAGATAACGAGTAACAATAAAAAAAAAGATCATTAGTGTTGTGGATCGCCAAAATTTAAAATTTAACCATAATAGGTCATGCCGTTAAAAGTTTGGGAACCGCTAAGCTAGGCTGTACTCAAATACACATTTACAGGAATATTTAAAATATTAAACTCTGATACATAATGCTTTACGCAGTAAAACTAGTTAGTTTTCAGTATTGATTTTTGATACTATATTTGAGTAGGTTATTCTTAAATAATTTTGACTTAAAATTGACAGAATTAGAGCCATTTCAAATGTTATCATAGTGCACTTTTTTGGTTTATTTTAATTTATTCAATTTAATTTGTTGAATGATACTTTTAGGTTAAATTTATTTAAGTTTTGCCATAATCGTTGCATTGATTAAAATATTATTAATATTTAATTATTATAATAGTAAATTCATAGATCAAAATTTGTTCTCAATTATTAAGAAAAGTACTTGATATTTTTACTTTTGACACCTTAAAGTAGTGATGAAAAAAAATCGGTTCTTCTGCACATCACCACTTGGCACTGCCACAGGGGAACTGGTTTTGATGGCAGGGTGATATGGGAGATACATAGATTCAGTGTATTCTCTTGTTGGATAGTGCATATTAAATTCACTTTCCTAACAGAAAAAATATTGAAGTTGAAATTTAAGCATTTTTTCTACTATAAATAAAATAAAATAAGAGCTCACACTCTTAGAGTTGAAGGCCTGATTGTCTAATAAAATTTAGTGTTAAGAGTTAACATTTTGAAATGTTCCTATAAATCTGTATTTAGTAAAAGAAATTATTTTTATATAATAAATATTATTTATCTCATAAATGTATATTAGTACTTCCAGCTTCTAAAAAAAGTATTGATTCAATATTTCAATCCAATTATATTTGGCCGATGAAATTTTATGTTGCCTGTAAAAATAATCACTTTATATGTGTTAATAAAAAAAAATTGTTTACATTGGTTATAATAATACATATGCAATTTATTTAAACAATATTATTCCAAAATAATGTGTACAAGATGTTCAAAAAATATTAAATTTATTCAAATTCTTAATGCATAATTTGTAATTTATTTTAACTATCATGTTTTGTTATATATTTTATTCTCAGTTAATTTGTTTTAATAAAAATAAAAACATTTTAGTCTGAAAAATTTGATGCTCGTACTCAATTAGAAACTCAAGCTTATGTGGCTTGGTGTGAAGGAATGTTGCAATTTGAACTACAAGAATGGAAGCCAGCCATCGAAAACTTAAAAAAAGCTCAGTAAGTAAAAATGTCTAACTATTACTTGTTTTGTTATTGATATGTTGTATAGAAACATTACTATTTACAAATCATTAAATATTTTCATGTAATTTGGCATAATTTTATTTCAGTTATCCTCTAACTATATGTGAAATTTTAAAATTACAATTTTTAACATAATTTGTTACTAATTTTGATATAACAAACATTTTTTTTCAGAATGATTTATGAAAAATTAGCATCTGCACTAAACGAAGAAGATGCTATTTTATATAGAAATCGATATGAAGAATTAGAACCAAGCTTACGTTTCTGTGCTTATAATATTGGAAATGAGACAGATGTTAATCAACTATTACACTTGCGTAATCAAGCACAAGGAGATTTATTAGTGACATTGGATGTTAGTTACTGTTATTAGTAAAATAAAGGATCACAGTTACTGAAATAAATTTTACATTTATATAGACTTTGATGGCGCAAACAAGAGATTCATTAAGTGAAGTGACTTGGAGAAATCGTACAGTGCCTGTAAAAAATTCTCGTGTAAGGACTTTCTTATTAGCCAACCGTGACTTTAATAGTTTATTGGACAAATGCACTACATTAGCTGAAAAGAGTGATTCATTGGAACAACATTTAATGGACTGTAAAGATGCTATGCTAGCAATAAGAGATGACATTAAAACTGAACAGGTTGGTTATTTAAAGTTACTTTACATTTGTTTTTATAGATTTAAAATGATTAATATACATTTTGGTTGCAGAAAATGGATGGTTCTTCAACTTCTTCAGCATCATCATTACAGTATCTTCATACTTATTTGTCATTTATTCGTTTGGAAAGATCAATACAACGTAATTTGTTGTTAATTGAAAGTGCATTGGATAATGAGGGCAAACAAGGAACAATCGTATGTTAAATGTGGTTTTAAATATTATAACTCCATATTCTCTTGGATTATATCCTTTATTTTATTTAATAACAATTGTTATTGTAACATAGGGGAGTAAGAAACTTCAAGATGTAACTAGATTATACGAGATTTTGATACAAAATATTTTGGAAGAACAACAATTGCCTGGTTTGGAAGATGACTCAGATTTTCAAGAAAAATTGATCATTAAAGCTAAAGCTTACAAAGCATTTAGGTTAACAAATATTATTTTTTTTTTTTTTAATGAATTAACTAATCTTTCATCATTGTATTTTTCTATACATTTGGTCTTATCTGATGCTAAATTATGGTATTTTTCTTTTTAGATGTTATTACATTGGTCAGAGTTTAAGTACTCTGCATCGTTGGAGGGATACAATGGCCATGTACGAACGAGCATTGCTTCACATATCTTCTGCTATTAATCAAGTTGATGATGATTTGAAGACTCGATTGAGCAACTTGGTGAACACCATTGAGTCTTCTAAATACTGCGCTCATGCTCAAAGTGTTCTCGAACAAGATAATGAGGAAGAATTGGATAGTTTGAAAAATGCTAAACTGCAAAAGGTAGTGTTTTAACTTTTCAATGTTCAACATCAATTTTATTTTAAATGTTAATTTATTTAAGATGCCTTTAACGAAGCGTTTGGATGAATACTATGAAGATTCAAGTATATTGGGTAAAGATCCAAATGTCATCAAAGTACCGCCTGAAATGGAAGAAATACCGTGCAAGCCATTGTTCTTTGATGTTGCATTAAACTTTGTTAAACTACCAGCATTCAAGAAACAACAACCAGTTTCTGACCCGGCTAATAAAGAAGGGATTTCCGGGTTTGTGAAAGGTCTGTGGGGTTGGGGTGGAAAAAAATAGTGAACGTTTAATAAACACATTTATATTTTTGAACTAGTTATTCAAATATTATATTATCTTTCAACATGGTTTAAATATTAAGAGTTTGTTCAAATAATGACAATATTTTATACATAATTAAATGTACGATTAATTCATTTTTTCTATATTACGTTAAACTGGTAAAATATAATAAGTACTGCTAATGAAAGTAGTTTCAATGATATATAACAGATGTTTAATATTAAGGAAAACATTGTTAATGACTAATAACATGATACATAATATTTACAAATTCATAATAATAATTTGGTAATGGTATATTTGGTATTATAATGTTGATGATGTATAATGCACTCACGTATAATATTTTTATATTAGTTTATAAGCGACAGTAGTTGTAAGAGTTGAATATAATATCCATAATATTACATTATAATATGTACACGGATGAAAATCAATAAAATATACAACAAATTGGCAAATCTTTTCTTGTTTAACTCATTTTCCTTCTCGTTATTTATTCGTCTAGCACGTCTGTCCACCGCTTTTATCCCTCCTGGCCGCGTGACTCCTGGCGTGCTTCCTCAAGTGATCCTTCCTGTAAAACGCACGGCCACACTCTATGCAAGCGTGCCGTTTCTCGCCCGTATGCACCACCTTGTGCAGGGTCAGCTGCTCCTTGCGCTTGAACGCTTTGCCGCACACAGTACAGGCGTACGGCCTTTCCGAACTGTGGCTCTGTCTATGTCTCGTCAAGTGGTCTTTGCGTTTTAACCCTGCGCCGCAAATGTCGCACACGAACCGCCGTTCCGTCGCGTGCGTACCCAGGTGTTCCTCCAGCAGATGCTTGTCCAAGTATTCCGCCCGGCATTCCGGACACCCAAACATGGTGGTACCGTCTGCGCAGCTCGTTATCCGTATCTGGCCGGGTTTCGGCTTGACCTGAGGCGGCGACGACGACGTCGTCGTAGTAGGCGGACAGCGGTCACTGGCCGCCGCTGCTGCTGCTGCTGCGGCGACTGCCGCCGCGTTCACTTGTCTGCCTTGTTTTTTCCTCTTCTTTGGGGGTTTCGTCTCGTCCCGGGCATCCTTGCAGACGGCCTCTCCCGAATACTTGAGGAAATGGTGCAGGGTGAGCGTGGCCGGCAAATGAGACAGGTAATCGGCCACGGTCGACCCGGGCGCAGCGATGCTCTGCCACGACGGCGGCATGCCGTTGGGCTGCAGCGTCACCTCACCGTCGTTGGCGTACTGTTGTTGCGACCCACTGCCGTTGAAGTGAACGCCGCTGATGCCCGCGAAATCCTGGTCGATTTGCAACGGTCCAGAAGCGAAGTGGGTGCCAATCATGGCGAAGTCCATTTGCTGGAGAATGTCGCTCGAACGGAACGTGGAAGTCATCGTCGTGGTCTGTTTGTCTCGCTAGTTGACTGTAAATATGAAAACGGTATATCTACGCGTTAATCGTCAACGCTGCTCCTCCGTGGACGGGACGACACACGTCCGAGAGACCGAGACCGCCGCTGCGATTGTCACGGGAAATTGAAAAAACTTGATGCAAGATGGCTGCGTTGATTTCGTATAATCAATAAAGTATTAAACGAACAAAAAGAAAAACCGTAGGTACGTACGCCTTTCCATGAGCAACGTTTTGGCGCCCTTTCAAACTACCCTTTCGGACCCCATTATCAACTACACACTGCTTGCCCGCACGACCAACGGACATCGGTCGTCCACGAAGTTACGAATGTCCAACGATGGAGGCGCGAACTTGTTAATACAAATTACGAGGCACCGCCTTCTATCAATTAATTAATTAAAACGACGACCAGTTCGTACAGTCGTCCGATCATGGACATTCCTGGTGGCAGGCGCGGATCTATGGGGGGGGGGGGTCATGGGGGTCATGACCCACCCCAAAAAATCAAAATTAAGTCCTTTATTTTTATTTAAAAATTAAAATATGCAGAAATTGTGTTTTTAATGTTTCACAGATTTTTTTTTCAAAAAAAAAAAATATATAAAATATAATATATAGAACATATTTTATTTATATATTATATTATATAGGTACCTACAGGCTACAGCCTGCATTTAAACTAAATCACCACTTGTTCATAAAATCATGATTTCCAATAAACATATATTTTCTAAGAATATTAATAGTGTTTATAAACCACGGACTAGTCGGACTAAGATAGTATCTTAGTGCTATCTAGTACTATCTTAGTCCGTGTTATAAACTGATTGACGATTGACGATAATTAATAAGAAATCGGCGGAAAGATAAAGAATATGTTCGTCGTTCGACGGAAATATTATTTTCAACCCGTATAATAATATAAGGTACACTTACACTTACAAGAATATAGCAGTAAATGTTGATGACATTATAACCAGATTTGGAAAAACAAAACAAAGGAGACTAAACTTTGTCATTTAATTAATTAAAACAACAATTATCAATAAAGTTCTTATTTTATTATGTCTTAACTGTGTAAATGTGTAATATATTAAGTTTTTGTCTTTTCGTAAATATGACCCCCCCTCAATTTTAGTTCTAGATCCGCGCCTGCCTGGTGGCGTCAATGTGTAGGACTGCAGTGTGACGTGTGAGCCAGGGCCCACCTTTAGGTGTCTCAGCCCCACAACCCTACGATTGGTAGTGGCGTATTTCGATGGTGGGGGGCAATTACGGCAAATGGCATTTTTCTGTGAACAATTTTGGACAGTTTACCAATTGCGCTCAAAACATTTTACATTACCTAAGGAAAACGTATTAGATAGTTCCTAATAAATATATAATTACATAGTAAATTAATAAACTAACCGATTTATTTTGGGGAGTATCAATATAATATCAATACATAATAATCAGTGGTCGAAGTGGGGGGATACGGAGGGATGACATCCCTCTACTTTTTTGTGTTTACATTTTTCATCCCTCTATTTATTTTGTCTAGAATAACGCATTCCTCCTAAGACTTGTTTTAATATTAAATACTTATTATTATTTTTATATTGATATATATAAGAATAATTTTTTATTTTTCGGTGAAAATAATTGTTTTTAACTAACCTAACCTGGGCGCCCGGCTTATCGTATGGTTTAGTATAGACCGTTTCGCAATCATATTATCTATACCCGTATTTAGAGCCACGGATTAGGATATACCTTAGTCGTGTTTAGAGCTAATAATTTAATATTATTAATAGCACAAAACAATAACAATATTGATGATAATAAGTAGGGACGTAGCAATATGCTAAAATATCTAAACGTCATTTCTGACACTATTTTGTTGATAACTTGTAAGTAGATGTGTATGCGTGAATCGATCAATTTCTAAATTTAGCCCATGGATAGAATATTGGTTATGAGGTGTTATGACCACAATGAAACATGTATACTTTCGATAATGGTTATGGTTTATGCGTGTCAGTAGTAATTAATTATACTATACATTAGTACAATAGTATTAGTATTAGCACGTTAGTATTCGACGTCAGTATATCAGGGAATCTGAATTATTGTAAGGCATCCCTCCACTTATCTTGAGCCATTTCGACCACTGCGTAATACAATAAGATTCTCAAAAATTGGAATTGGCCTGGACCGCTAGACCAGTAATTCGAAATCAACATTTTGTCAAATCTAGAAAATGTATATCTGTTGACTGTTTACAATCTTGTCATCTTGAGAGTTGAGAAGTTCTCAATTAATAATTATTATTAAAATAATGACATTATCATTGTTCAAATTTCATAGAATCATAGCTAAAATCATAGCAAAACAGTCACGTAAAAAGGAAGTAAATACGTAATAATGAATATAGTATTTCAAGTTGTAGTTTTTTACATTTTACAACAAGATTTCTTGTTTTAGATTTCTATTTTATTTTATAGCCAGAAATCTTCATGCCTTGTCTCAGTATGCCCCAAATAGACTAATTATGTTCAATTGAATCTTAACTATTAAATTTAATTACATAATTAAAATTTAATAATAACGCATAACACTAAACTACAAAAATATATAAATATAGGGACTAGAATAATATTCGTTATGAGTTAATATATTATTCTTGCTTTAAAATAGCGTAGAACTTAGATGTAAATAGGTCATATTGAGACAAAAGTAAAAAAAAACACTAATTATTGTGTAATAAGATACACACAAAAAAAACATATCATAGTATAATCAATATCGCTCCGCTCAGAATTAAAATTTGATTTAGGAATTATATGAATACTGGGATGAACTTCTAATAAAACTAATATTTGATAAAAAACAATTAATACACCGGATCATAATAGTAGTTTTAAAATATTATGTCTTTGGAAAATCATGTGTAGAACAAAATTGACATAAATGATTATTATTTGTAAGGAAATAAATAATAATATTAGAAAACCATATATTTTTTTTTTATAGATATTTTCAAAAACAAATTAGGTATGAATATACAAATACACATGTATAGTAAACCTTAAGTAAACCATCAATAAATACACAAATCACATGCATTTATTTTTATAAGTAAAACTAAAACAAAGAAAAACAGATTGTTAAATCATTGATAATAAATGCATGTATTATTTAAAACCGTTTAACCAAAAGTATTAAGACAAATTATAATGTAAACTGAATTAAATAAATATGAATTAACCTAGCCCATACAACCAACAAAATTAATGTTTTATGTTTATACAATATAAAACATTCCTTACACATAAGTATAAATGTTAACATAAATAATATAAAAGTGATAGTAATTATTAGTTAATAACATTCAATTTTGCTGAAATTTAAACTAAAAATATCAAATATGTGAAATTGTCCTCATTCATATGGCTAACAAAAATAGCTGTATAAAAATTCATATCAAGTAAAAAAAATATTGTCATTTTTGTTTTAACATTTTAAGATCTAGATGATGATATGCACCCTCTATTTACACTGTAACTTATCACATAGTTTAAATTTAAAATTATAGAACATTAAACATATTATGTAGCATGTGAATTACATTGTTTTTTTTTGGTTTAGAGTTTTTTAATTGACAAAATAACAAAAACAAAAAATAATCTTAATACAAAATAACGGATTTCTTATATTACATTAAAATAACTTAACTTAATATGAACATAAATAAACTAACATTTTATTATTTTACCCTTGAATCAAATTATTATTGCTAAATTTCTAAAATCATAGTGTACATTGTTTATAAATATGCATTAGTTACATACATACATGACATATCATATGTTCGTATGTATGGAAACTACAACTTATCACATAATTAATATCTGATGTCTTAAAGACATTGCAGAAAAGCCATAGACATAAATTAAATTTAGTTTTTTTTTTGTATCACAGTGCTTACTTAAAAAAAAGAGATAATGTATT